>JAKRSI010000763.1:0-283691 GCA_029890345.1 Natrix helvetica helvetica | reverse complement strand
TCAGAATCAACCAACTCCCAGGTTACAAATATCCCTGTTTACACTCGAGAGAGTCAAACTGTCCTCCCTCCCCACAAAAAGGAAAAAAAAATCTATACTCTCACCTGAAAAGTACAATCTTCCAGGGCTGAAAGACATGAGAACAAGGTTCCCTCCCCCACAGAAAAGGCATTGTTGAGGATTAGAGGTAAAGGGGCGTGGGGGGGGGGTGGGGGGTGGTGGTAGGGGCGTAGATAGCTTGCAGGCAGAGTTTGAAAAATAAAACCTCAATTACTAAACAGATAAACAGATAAATATTATGGAGATATCACAGATGAAAAATGGGGTCTGGATTCACATGCTTCAGGAAAGAAATGAACAGGTAAAAATCATTTAGACACACAATAAATGCAAGGATGAAACTTTTCTTGCAAATGAACTTTAAAACATTTCCTGGGTTGTTACTTTAAGTTATAGGGAAGGAAGGAAGGGAAAAAAAAAACTTCTCTGTACTCTGTTTCTGCTGGCCCACAAACAGAAACAAAGTAAAAACTCCTCCCCCCCTTCACTCAGTTTGTTGGGCCCAACAAATTGAGCAAAGGCAGTTTCTCCCAGTTTACTCTTTTCTTTCTTTGAACAATTTAGAATTCTTGTCTTTTCGGATTGGAGACATTTTAGTTACAATTACCTTGAGGGTGCACAAAGTCTTAGACATACACATTTACACAAAGACAAGGAGAAAATAAGAGGGGGGAAAAAGAGACCTCTCAGGTTTATACATCCTAGTCATTCCCAGCACAAATCTGTTAAATGAGGGAAGGCTCAAATCTTAACAAACAAACCACGTGGTTGCATAGAAGACACAGAAAGAGACAGACAAGAGAAAAAAAAGAAGAAACCACAACATTTTCCCTTTTCTTTTATACAATACAATACAATACAATAGTAGAGTTGGAAGGGACCTTGGAGGTCTTCTAGTGCAATCCCCTGCCTAGGCAAGAAAACCCTATACCGTTTCAGACAGATGGCTATCCAACATCTTAAAGACTTCCAGTGTTGGGGCATTCACAACTTCTGGAGGCAAGCTGTTCCACTGATTAATTGTTCTAAATGTCAGGAAATTTCTCTTCAGTTCTAAGTTGCTTCTCTCCTTGATTAGTTTCCACCCATTGCTTCTTGTTCTACCCTCAGGTGCCTTGGAGAATAGTTTGACTCCCTCTTCTTTGTGGCAACCCCTATATAAGTACCTTTATATAGCCAAATTAATTTTCCTGCATCATCTTTCAGCAAAGCTCATTTTTCTACATATCTTTTTTGCTTCCTTTTTTTTCATTCTGGCCAGGACAAGCATCTGCATTTTTGTCCCAGGCCCCCATCAGCTCCCCTAGGGGGGTTTCCGTGGCCACCCGCAAGCTACCGCTTCCCATGATCCCGCTCAGATGTGGGGCTCACTTCGTCCTAGCTGGGCTTGCCACTTCGTATTCCCCTTTAGTTGAAAATAAGGAGGGGGAGCAAATTCCTCCTCTGGGAGGGAATAGAGCGAAGAGGCGGGTGCCTTGAAGTCGAATTTATGATTCCCCATCTTCTCTATTATATCCCTGCATTGTTTCCACAACAATAAATATGCAATTGTTTTCCAATTTGTATCCAGTCCTCTAATTCCCAAGTTCCAGCCTCGGGATACCAGGGACATTGACAACCTATTTCACTATTAGTAGACTAACTTACGTAGACTAACTCCTGTCACTTCATTACTGCAGCTTTTTTGCATGAACCTTCTGCGGAGCTGACAGTTCCCCCTCCATACTCACGAAAAATTGGGAGCGAAATTCTAGCGAAGTTCGCTGTGGTGCACCTAGGCTCGTCCGGCTGAATGAGTAGGAGGGCATCACGTCGGGGTCACCAGATGTTGGTGACGTAGAAAAGCAGATGGAGACAGGAGTAAGGTTGTGCTGGGAAGGCCACCCGATGGAAGGCACCCCGAAGGGCACCCACCCAGAACATTACTCAGGGCTTCCTTTTATTGTCAAACTTCTCAGAATAGTAAAAGCTCATTGGACAGAAAATACACTTGGCAATTATTGATTGGTTTACAGATGCATGCTTTCCTCATGGACACCTCATGAACACTTCATGATCACCTCATGATATAGATACGAGACTCTCTACTGAGTTAATATATTGCTGCATGGAATGTGATGTCCATTGTGCTTTTCTTGTGAGCAAAAGAGATTAGGAGCCAAAAGGATTAAGAGAGAGGAAGGAATATGGACTCTGACTGATTTAATAAAAAATGGTTTGCCAATGACTGATTAATCAATTAACCCCACATACTATGTATAAAAATGGAATATAAGAAACAAGTTAAGTAAAAAAGAATAACATAAAAATGCAAAGCATATTGCTGTATCACCCATACAAGTTATCACTTACATGTGCAAATCTCAAATGAAGTGTTTTATTCCAATAAAGGGCCATGCTGTATGTTATTTTTGAAGATTCAACGTCTTTCTCTGCTTCAATAACCCAGATTCTTTGTGGAACCATCTTTTTACCTTCTTCTCCAGCTGTACAAGAGACAGGGAGACCAGATGGAAACTTCCGGTGGCACCGTCGGTGTTGAAGGACACTCCTCAGGGAACGCCAGCCCCGTGATCGAGTCAAGCTGCTAGAACAGCGTAAATCAGCTGTCTAGCGGCTTGAAAACTCTCCCCTCGGGAAAAGAGGGGGAGGTGAGCAGCCAGGCAAGGGTAGAGCTCTCCTAGACTCCCAGGAGCAAATCTGGGGCTCAAAGGGTGAGAGCTCCCCAGCAGCCGGACAGAACTCCTCGCTGGGACACTTCTGCTCTCGCAGAAACAAAACGTCATGACCATCCCTGCAATCAACGTTTCAATCTACATTTGAATAAGATGCAGGCAGAACAAAAACAGGAGTGATTACAATTGCAAGTACAAACTTTAACTCTGATGTAGTAATACTTCCTTCTGTGAAGAACTGCCTACTATTCAAGAATGGACATTAAAAGTAGTAAACTTAGCAGAGATGGCCAAAATTTCAGCATATTTAAAGGATTGTTCAATACAATACAATACAATAGTACAGTTGGAAGGGACCTTGGAGGTCTTCTAGTCCAATCCCCTGCCTAGGCAGGAAACCCTATACCATTTCAGACAGATGGCTATCCAACATCTTAAAGACTTCCAGTGTTGGGGCATTCACAACTTCTGGAGGCAAGCTGTTCCACTGATTAATTGTTCTAACTGTCAGGAAGTTTCTCCTCAATTCTAAGTTGCTTCTCTCCTTGATTAGTTTCCACCCATTGCTTCTTGTTCTACCCTCAGGTGCCTTGGAAAATAGTTTGACTCCCTCTTCTTTGTGGCAACCCCTGAGATATTGGAACACTGCTATCATGTCACCCCTAGTCCTTCTTTCTCTTAAGCTAGACATACCTAGTTCCTGCAACCGTTCTTCTTTAACTTTAACTTTAACTTTTATTTGATTTCTAAACCGCACCCTCTCCCAAAAGGGAGTCGGGGCGGTGTACAGTCATATTAAAAACACAATAAATATACATAAATATACATATAAAAATAGATATAAGTGTGGCTGGAGGAGGTAACATATAATTTACTGTACAATAATAGTTAAAGTTCAAATTTAAAATTTAAAAAATGCATTAAAAAACTACCCCTAAAAAACTATCCCGGGATAAAATGTTTGCCAGGAGGTATACAATGGGACTATAAATGGGCCAGGCCAGCTAATTGGAACAGGTGGGTCTTGAGTTTCTGTCGGAAGGAGCGGAGGTCGGTAGTAGTTCTGATATCGGGGGGAGGTCATTCCAGAGGGTTGGGCCCATCACAGAGAAGGCTCTACTCCTGGGCGCCGCCCATTGGCATTGCTTAGTGGACGGCACCCGGAGGAGTCCCTCCCGGTGGGAGTGAATTGGTCGCAGGGATGTATGAGGTAGGATGCGATCCCGCAGGTAACTAGGTCCTGTGCCATGGAGCGCTTTGAAGATGGTAATCAACACCTTGAAACGCACCCAAAAAACCACAGGCAGCCAGTGCAGCTCGCGCAGGAGAGGTGTTATGTGGGAGTACCTGGTACTCCCCATGATAGCCCGCGCGGCCGCATTCTGAACAAGCTGCAGTCTTCGGGTGCATCTCAAGGGGAGCCCCATGTAGAGAGCGTTGCAGTAATCAAGACGGGAAGTCACCAGGGCCTGAGTGACTGTGCGAAGGGCGTCCCGCTCTAGTAGGGGGCGTAATTGGCGCACCAGGTGCACCTGGTGGAACACCCTCCCAGCCACAGCCGTCACATGATCATCCAGCGACAGCCGGGAGTCTAGGAGGACGCCCAAATTGCGTGCCCTATCCACCGGAGGTAGTTGTTCCCCCCCGATGGCCAGAGATGGAGCAAACTGGCTAAAGCGGGGCGCCGGTAGCCACAGCCACTCCGTCTTGGAAGGGTTGAGCTTGAGTCTGTTGTCCCCCATCCAGACCCGGTCGGCTTCCAGACACCGGGACATCACCTCGACGGCTTCGTTGGGGTGGTTCGGGGTAGAGATGTATAACTGAGTGTCATCTGCATACAGATGGCACTCAACCCCGAAACCTCGAATGATCTCACCCAGCGGTTTCATGCATGTGTTGAACAGGAGAGGTGAGAGGACCGACCCCTGCGGCACCCCACACGTGAGCGGCCTCAGGGTCGACCTCTGCTCCCCCGTCAACACACATTGCGTCCGACCGGAGAGGAAGGAGGAGAACCACCGCAACACGGTGCCCCCCACCCCCATCCTCTCCAGCCGACGCAATAAGATACCATGGTCGATGGTATCGAAAGCCGCTGAGAGATCTAATAGGACTAGGATGGAGGAACAACCCCCATCTTTCGCCCTCCAGAGATCATCCACCAACGCGACCAAAGCCGTCTCAGTGCTGTGCCCGGGCCGGAAACCGGACTGGCGCGGGTCTAGATAAACAATTTCCTCCAGGTGTCGAGGGAACTGTTGCGCCACCACACTCTCAACAACCATCGCTAAAAAGGGAAGGTTGGAGACAGGACGATAATTGGCTAAATCTACTGGGTCCAGAGAAGGCCTCTTAAGTAGGGGCCTCACCACCGCCTCTTTCAAGATGGTTGGTAGGAACCCCTCCCTCAGCGAGGCGTTCACTAGTCCCAGGAGCCAGTCTCGTGTAACCTCCCAGGCTGCCAGTACAAGCCAGGAGGGACACGGGTCCAATAAACATGTGGTGGCCCGCAGTCGCCCGCGTGACCTGTCCATATCCTCGGCGGCAACAGAGTCAAACTCCTCCCAGCATGGTATCTCAGACTCTCCTCCGGTGTCTCCCCGAGATCACTCAAGGAAAGCCATTCGTTCCAGATCTGAGCGATTTTATCCTGCAGATATTCCCCAAATTCCTCTGCCCTACCCTGCAAAGGGGCTTCCCGCGGCCTCTGTGAAAGGAGGGAGCAGGTCACCCGAAACAGGGCGGCAGGGCGGTTTTCTGCGGACGCAATAAGAGTGGCATAGTATCGACGTTTAGCCACCCTTAGTGCCACAAGGTAGGTCCGTAAATGGGCTCTTACCTGTGTTCGGTCAGATTCGGCGCGAGAGGATCTCCATCTGCTCTCTAGGCGTCTCTTGTGGTGCTTCATCACCCTCAGTTCCTCGGTAAACCAAGGGGCCAGGGTGGTTCGCTGCCACCTTTACCTTTACCTTTACCTTTATTTTCGATTTTTATGCCGCCCCCTCTCCCCAAAGGGACTCGGAGCGGTGTACAGTAAAAAACAGATAAAATAGAATACAAACATACAAACATAAAAACATAGAAGAGGAGGCAATACGACACTGTACAGGTACAGCAAATAAAAACAGTATATCAGCAATCCTAAAAAATACCCAATTAAAATTACCCAGTTAAAATATATCTGCCAGGAGGTATAATAAGGTTACGAATGGTCCAGGCCGGCTAAACAGGTGAGTCTTCAGTTTTCGTCGAAAGGAGGGAAGGTCGGTGGTGGTTCTGATATCGGGGGGGGGGGGGGGGGAGGTCGTTCCAGAGGGTTGGGCCCATCACAGAGAAGGCTCTACTCCTAGGTGCCGCCCGTTGGCACTGCTTAGTGGACGGCACCCGGAGAAGCCCCTCCCTGTGAGAGCGAATCGGTCGTAGGGAAGTGTGTGGTAGGATGCGATCCCACAAGTACCTAGGTCCTGAGCCATGGAGAGGCCACAAGGGCGCAACCCGGTCCAAGGCCCCGGCCGCCGCACTATTCCATGCGACCACCAGGTCCTCCATCCGGGCGCGGGTCAGGGTTACAGGCAGTGGCCCAAGCTCCGTCTGGAACCTATCAGGTTCCATCAGTCGCCTGGGGCAGAACCATCTAAGATCTTCTGGTTCCACCTCCCCGCAATGGGGGGTAGCGGAAGGGAAGTCGAGACGGAGAAGTGAGTGATCTGACCATGACAGGGGAGTAGTAACCAAATCCCCTATTCCCAGATCACTCTTCCACCGACCAGAGATAAAAACAAGGTCCAGCGTGTGGCCTCCCTCCTGTGTGGGGCCCTGAATTATTTGGGTCAGGTCCATGGCTGTCATGGAAGCCATGAACTCCCGAGCTACCTCGGATGATTCACCTGTCGATGGCAGGTTGAAGTCCCCCATAACTAATAGTCTGGGGGTCTCAACCGCCACCTCCGCAATCACCTCGAGGAGCTCTGGCAGGGCCGCTGATGCATAGCGAGGAGCCAAGTATGCAATCAGCAGGCCCAACTGACTCCCTGGGCCCCATCTCACACCTAGAGTCTCACACCCGGATATCTGAGGTACGGCGAATTCTCTCGGTGCCAGGCCTTCCCGTATAATTACCACTACCCCGCCACCCTTACCCCGGGCACGAGGCTGATGGCAAGGTCCGGCTCCCCCTCAGAAACCAAATCGTAAATGAGGGGGGCCTTATTAACCATGGACCTTGCGTTACACAACATCAGCCTCATGCCTTGGTTCTGTAAACCCTGACCACCTAGAATGCGAGGGTTGGTACAAATGACCGGGCGTATCCAGCGCCCACAGTCTCCCAACCGACTACAAGATCTTCTTCTGTCCTCGCATCCACCCCTTTCCACGACCGTTGGGATATAGGAACCCTCTAACGGAACGACGTTCTCATTCCCCTCCCCCACTCCGCTCTCTTCCCCCCCCACCCACTAACCCAGTTACAATTGGGTGGCTTCTCATTCCCCCCCCCCACTCCGCTCTCTTCCCCCCCCCCCAGTCCCACCTGTTCGCCTGGCCCTGCCCCCATTCCTGGTCTGGCTGCCCCATCCCCCCACCCTGGATCCCCCTAAAACACTTAACAAACATTCCCTGTCCTGGGAAAATATGTTTGTAAGGTCTCCTTTAAACAATATAGCAAGCAGCTACCTCTTATAGTGGTAAACGGGCCCCGGCGAAGCTTGCTGGGTTTGGAATGGTTTGAAGCCCTTGGGTTAGCCATTACTGGGATTAATCAAATTCAGAGCAATCCGCATTTGGATATGCTAATCAAGGAATTCCCTGATGTGTTCGGGGAGGATCTGGGAAAGTACACTGGTACCCCCATTTCTTTTAATCTAGACCCCCAGGTTCCCCCATGATGGCTGAAGCTGCGGAGGGTTCCTTTCGCATTAAAACCAAAGGTAGACGCGGAAATAGACAAGCTGCTGGCCCAAGGGGTGTTAGAGCCCATAGACCATGCCCCTTGGGAGACCCCAATAGTCATTTCAGTAAAAAGTGATGGGTCTGTGCGTCTCTGTGGTGACTTTAAATGTACTCTTAACAGGGCCCTTCAGCAGAGCGCATACCCTGTACCCGTGGTGCAGCATCTGCTGCACTCTCTGGGTCAGGGGATGATTTTTGCCAAGCTAGACCTTGCCCAGGCTTATCAGCAGTTGCCTGTGGATGAGGCAACTGCTGAAGCCCAGATAATTGTCACACATAGAGGGGCATTTAAGTGCAACCGACTCCAATTTGGAGTCAGTGTGGCACCAGGGCTTTTCCAAAAACTGATGGAAAGACTCTTACAGGGCATTCCAGGTGACGTGCCTTATTTCGACGATGTCCTGGTATCTGCCCGCTCCCTGACCAACCTCCTGGCCCGTTTGCGTACTGTGCTTTGTCGTTTCCGAAGCGTGGGCTTAAAGCTCAAGACAACTAAGTGCAAGATTGCGGTGCCTCAAGTAGAGTTCTTAGGTTTCCTGATTGACAGCAAGGGAATTCATCCAGCCCCAGACAAGGTGATGGCCATTAAACGAGCTCCCACGCCTACATCAAAAGCCGAATTGCAAGCTTTTTTAGGCCTCCTGAATTTTTACAACATTTTCCTGCCACACAAGGCTTCCATCGTGAAGCCCCTCCACAGACTACTTGACCGCTCGGCTAAGTGGATCTGGGGCAAGAGGGAAGCCTCCACTTTCGAGACTGTTAAAAAATTGCTAACTTCTGACAGTGTCCTCCACCAGTTCAACGAGTCGGTTCCTGTTGTTCTGACTTGCGACGCTTCTCCCTATGGAGTCGGGGCTGTCCTAAGCCACCTGCTGCCCTCTGGTAGGGAAGCTCCCGTTGCTTTCTTTCCCCGCATGTTGTCCTCCCCTGAGAGGAACTATAGCCAGCTTGATCGGGAAGCATTGGCTATAGTGGCTGGGGTGAAACGTTTTCACACGTATCTCTATGGTCGCCACTTCCATATAGTGACGGATCACAAGCCCCTGCTGGGCATCATCGCCGAGGATAGGCAAACTCCCCAGATTCGTTCTCCACTATTTACATGGTGGACTGTGTTCCTGGCTGTGTACAACTACACTTTGCTCCACCAGCCAGGAAAGCATATTTGCCACGCTGACGCCTTAAGCAGATGTCCCCTGCCCATCACGCTGACAGACCCTGCTCCTGCTGCCGAGGTCCTGCTCATTGACGAGATGCACTTGCCGATTACAGCAGCTGATGTGGCCGCACACACGAGACAGGACAAGCTTCTCTCCATGGTGCTGAGCTGGACTATGCGGGGTTGGCCACCTAAGCCAGTGGGCACCGAGTGGCAACCGTTCTCCACACAACAACACGAACTCTCTGCGCAACAAGGCTGTCTACTGTGGGGCAGCAGAATCATCATCCCTGCCTCCCTGTGCGAAGCGGTGCTCACCACCCTCCACGACGGCCACCCGGGCATCATTCGGATGAAGTCTCTGGGCCGGAGCTATGCTTGATGGCCAGGAATGGACCAGGACATTGTGCAATGGGTATCGGGCTGCTCACCGTGCCAGGAGTCCTGCCCAGCCGGGCCCAGAGCACCCATCCAGAACTGGGAGCAGCCAAAGGCTCCATGGTTCAGAATCCATATGGACTTGGCAGGCCCAGTAAAGGGCCAAATGTTTATTGTAATTGTGGGTGCCTATTCCAAATGGGTTGATATTGCTTTGTTATAACAGCTATTGTTAAGATTTTAAGCGGGTTATTTGCCACCCATGGGTTACCTGATCTTGTCATTTCTGACAATGGGCCCCAATTCATGTCAGCCGTCCTGAGCTCGTTCTTTACCAAGCTAGGGGTTAGACACACGTTTGTAGCCCCATTCAACCCCGCGGCTAATGGTTTGGCAGAATGCGTGGTGCGGACGGCAAAGGTTTGGCCCTCACAACTGGCAAGAGGACATTAACAAATTCTTGTTGTGGCAGCATGCAACTCCATGCTCCACTACCAATAAAAGCCCGGCGGAGCTGTTAATGGGTCGGCGCATTAGGACCACCTTAGACAGGCTGCACCCCGATTATGCCCCAGGGCGACCCCTAGACTCACACAGCATGCTAAAGGGTTTTGATGTCAGTGCTGCTGTCTATGCAAGAAACTATGCGGGCCACCCCCTATGGGTCCCAGGGGTGATCCAAAGAATCACGGGCCCATGCTCATACTTAGTACAGCTGGGGGATGGCTGGGTGTGGAGACGCCACTTGAATCAACTAAGAAGCCGGCAAGGGGCCGCAATCGAGACGGATCAAAGGCAGGGCCTACCCCTGCAAACCGCGGACAACAAGGAGCCTAGGCCCCGGTCTACCTCCCCCGAACGGTCACTAGGTAAATATAATAATACAAGTCCAAGGGCCTTACCTGTTCTTTCCCATGAGTCTCCAGTGATGACTAGGGTGGAGGAGGGAAGGTCTGGGCCCAGAGGGACAGCAGTTCCAGAAGCCGGGGCAGAAGTTCTCCCCAGAAGGTCCGGGCGCACTTGACACCACCCAAGGTATTTGGAGGACTATGCATGCGCGTTCTAAGTGTGAAGGAGTGTTGTGTATTATAGTTTTCCCTCTGGTCCGTTCCACCAGAGGGCGCTGTGCTCGCTGCTGATTGGTTCCCGGTTTGACAGCCGGCATATATAAAGGCTGTCAAAGCAGGGCACAGCTGTTGCCTGTTAGCTACGCGTGCGAAATGTGAATTGCCACGCTGGCAACCTGTTACTATTAAAAGCTGTTAGCTGCTTTAAGTCCTGGCTCGCCTCCATCTGTCCACCCGAGTTCTCCCTAGCTAGAACATATATTTTTTTTATTATCTGTTTTATATTCTTTCTTTGGATCTACCACCGCATTAAAGTCCCCTAATAAACATACATTGTCCAGTTCCAATTCTGCAAACTGCTTATATAATTTACTGTAATATTTTTTCTGGTTTGTGTTTGGTGCATATATGACTGCAACTAGTACTCTTTTTTTGTTTTATTGAAACTTCAATTAATAGTGTTCTTCCCTCTTCGTCCACATATACCTGTTTAGGTTTTAGCCAATCCCTTATATATACTGCAATTCCTCTTTTCTTTGTTTTGGCCAAAGCCAGATGTAATTTCCCTGTAATTTTCTTCCTCCATCCTGTTACTTGTTTGTCACCCTTGTTCCTCTACTTAGTTTTGTTTCCCTTTGGTTTATTGTCCTCACTCCTTCTCTTTCCTGAACTTCTGTATCAATCCTCTCTCACACTTCTTGGTCTAATCCTCTTTCCTCCGTCTGTTGCTCCTCTTGGCTTTTGGTTTCCAACTCCTCTCTGCTGTCCGATTCTTCCTCTATGTAATGTTCATATAATTCCTGGGCTTTATCTATGCTGTCAATCCTTATTTTCTTGTCTTACCAGGATATTAACATGCCTCCCGGTATCAACCAATGGAACATTATTTTATATTTTATCAGTTGTGTGGAGAGAAATTGGTAATTCCTTCTTTACTCTCTGATTCTCTTCGGTATCTGTTTGAGGGTTATGACTAGATAAGTCCTTTTATCTACCCCCAAGACACTCCTCAGATGCAGTGATAGGTTTGTTCTACTAGTGATTCTTTTTGAAGCCCCAAATATCAGCTCAATGTAAGAACATGGGAGAACTTTGGCCTTATATACTTTAAGAGTTGGGGCTAAAGAAGTTGTACAGCTGTGAGGTGTAAATTTAAGCACTAGATTCATTCATGTCCTTCCTCTAAACGAGCTCCTTTGAAAATGAGGGATCTAAGATTCAGTCTCAGAGAAAACTTCCCCAGATAAGGAAAGATGTTAATTTGCTCTATTGGCTCACCATTGAATAGCCATCTGTGGCTATGAGGTCCTTTTACAAAGACCAAAACCTTGATTTATTAATGATCAGAGAATTATGACAATACGATCAAAGACTCCTTAACAGCCTACACAATCCAATTTATGATAGTAATCTCATATTATCAGTGTAAGTCAGGGCATTCCAATATGTATTTAGCACATTTGACATGAAGACCTCAGGATCCTTCATTAGCGCAGGTGAGTCATTCATATCTAGACTGAAGAACAATTGTTGAAATATGCACCCTTCCCTTCCTCCTTGGTAGGTTTTGATCCTCCTTCTCAGGGCTCCATTGAGCCCAAACCTCTTTCTCAAACAAGGACTTGGAGAAAGGGCTTGGCTCAGGGCCAACAGGCTGAGCTGCATGCCCTCCATTTTGAGGGCAATCAATTTCCTCCATAACATTTTTCAATTTACTGTGTCAAATGCTACACTAATATATATAAAGCCAGCAAAAAGTGGTTTATCTGACTGATATATTTTGTAATTATTTGAAGACAAATTTTGACAATATTAGATTATTAATTTATTATACAAATTTATATAACTCTCCCTAAAATGTTCTTCTTCTTCTACCTACTCTCAAATTTACATAAGAGAACTGTGGCATATATTTTAGCCACAATATCTGATAGATTAACTATAATTGTCAATAGAAAGTCCTACAATGAGAGTTGTTTTTTGAATAGCGGAATAACTGTTATAAAGTCTTCTCCTGGGACCTTATTGCTCTTTAGGCTTTTTATGATTAATTTGAACATGAATATAATAGGATAGAAAATAGTTAACATGTTTGCTAATGTGGAGAAAAACACCTCCTGAATTCTGTGGAGAAGATATTGGACCTATTGTTCATCTCCCACCCCCACCCCTCACTTTACCAGTTAGAGAAAAACACACACAAACCTGTGGGACTTTGTAGATGTCTGCTATTGTTGATGCCTGAATGGAGATGTCCCTTCTAGCTCCATCAAGAAGAGCCAGAAGATTCTCCTTCCTTCCACAGCCATAGTTGGGGACATTGGCTTCTCCAGTGGATAGAATGTCCAGCAAGGCATCTGAAGTGCGCAGAGGGTTCAAATAATTGTCATGGATGTTGTAGCCAAGGGTGAGGTTGTGCAGAAGCTGGGAATTCTTGTTGACCAATTGAATGTTGAAAATTAATCGTAGGGTAAATAAAAAACCATAAGACTGTGTACTGTAGAAAAATGTTCAAGTTATTATCAAGAATAACAAAATATGCTTTTTAAAAAAAATGTAAACCTCCCCCTGATCAATTATAAAAGTATTGAAATTGGCTGGTTTACAACTGTTTCTATCGCTACTTTAAACAAAAGTCAGACTTCAAGTGATGAATTGAAGATTGAACTGGGAAAGGAAAATAATATTTCAGCTTTTTTTAACCCCCATCTTTGGATCCTGAGTCTCTTCCACAAGATTAGACCAAAGAGGGAAGCCATGGAAATTGAAATTATTCAGGAAATCAGACACATCATGCATGATAGGAATAAATGAAAAAAGAAGGAAAAGAAGGAGAGTGTTAGAACTGCAAATGGAGGAAATGCTGCTCCATCACCCTGAATGACTTACATATCAGACTGAATAGTAGGAGGACTGTTGAAAGGCAACATTATAGACGATGTTGTTTTTGTAGTTGTGACTATACCAATGAGATGGTCTCCTGGCTTGTAATAGGTCCCTGGATTCTGTCCATCCTGGTGATCCAGACTGATCGCACACTTCATTCTAAGCTTCCCAGAGACTGGCTGAGACATCAGCAGCATCAGAACCAGGAGCAGGAGGTCCATCATTCATGGGCTGAATCAATCCCTTGACAGCTTCTGACCATGAATAAGAGCTGGAAGGATTTAAACACTCTCAGAAGGTGGAAATGCCAGCGGCTTTTCTGATTCAGACAGAGACAATCAGAGCTTCACCTGGAAAGAAGGGAAAGGTACATTCAAGAGCAAAGACCCTGCCTGTCCCAAAACTTCTTCCCACAGAGCTTGACCCAAGGATTTTATCCTTTTCTGATGCAAGATCACTTCCATGTTGCTTCAATATGACAGTTACATCAAAGGAACAGAAATCCCAAAGGGTCATAATTACAGGGAGAAGCAACTTCTCCTCTTGGGATCTTGAACTTTCTCTGGGCTCCATGTGCAGAGGAGAGGCTGGAGAAAAGCTTATTAGTGAAAAGTTACAGATACTCCCCTGTGGTCACTGCTCTGTGTGAGTTTGTGGTCCTTCCTGTCTGGACATGCCCAGAAATTGACGATGCAGGAAGAAAAAAATCACTAACAAAGAGATTGAATTCTGCTCTCCTTCAACATGGCCTCTTGTCTTCAGAGACTGCTGGGGAAGGTCTCCCAGTGCCCAGAGTTGGGTGCCACTCCAGGTGGATGTCCCATAGCTTTAGTGCTGCCTGTCTTCTAATGCCAAGGAAGCAATCAACACCCTTGAACCCTCCCTAATGTTAAGAGCAGGGCCTGTTGGTGATTTTCCTTTATATCAGGACTCCATATATGAATCCTAAATTGGGGCTGATTTTAACAGTTTGTGCCTTGTGAAATTTCATTTCCCATCTTTTCTAGCAATGTCAATTTCTGGATGAGGGCCGACTAAGAGTCTGGAAGGTGAAAGCCTCTGGACTGTATCGTTGGGTTAGTGGGGAGAAAGTTATAGAGTGGGTAGAAATGTTTATTTTTTTTTCCCCCTTAATGCTTTCCATCTTGTCATTTCGTGTTTATGTAAGACACTAAGATCCTTTATATGTTGAGGTCTCAAAGTTTATTAACTGAATCTTGGGCTGGGAGGTTTGGAGCTAAGCTTGTAGAGGTGCCCACAGCATTATGGATGGAGCAACTTTATTTCTTGCCATGCCCCCCCCCCCCTGAAGATGGTTTGCGGGCACCTGGTCTCCCTTTCTCTGGTGGTGTGGAGGCACTTGGGGGATGGGACTGTAGGAAGTTATCACCCAGCCCTCTCCCAGGAAAATGAAATATCTAGGAAATATTGATAAGGCAGAATATTATATTTTCCTGGATGTGAAAAAGGGAGAAACACATTTTAAAAAACTAAATTCCTACAGCTTCCTGCCCATCCCCACTTTGTCAATGAGCCATTAAGAAGGCCAAGCTAGTCCACTTTACATAATAAAGAGTTCTCCTCTTCAGCTGTGATGGGATTAAGGCAGGATAATATTGCCTTTTACTCAACTGACCACATGGCATCTAAACTCAATCAAACCTGGATTCAAACTCACCCTAGAGGGTTGCCCTTGCACGGGCCCATGGGAGTCTGGCAACCAATCAGAATACATTTCTTACACAGGAACAGGAAACAGATAGGTGGGGACAGAACAGATTATAAAAAGCCCTGCAAGCCTCTTCCCTTTCCTTTTTTTCCTTTGCCTTCCCTTCTTCTCCACCAACATTGAAGCATGTGATCACCTTTTCTGTTCAGGACTCAAGCCATGTGGTCCTGTCCACCATTAAAACCATCTTTCCAAGCAGCCTCCATGTCTCCAGTGTCTTTTTCCCCACTTGGAGCTGAACCCAGAAGGACATTTCTTCCAACAATTGGCACCCCCCAGATGGGACTCCAAGCTAGCCTAACAAATGGATATGGCCCAGGTAAGCCTCCCATGCCGGCACAGACCCCATTGAGTCTGTGGGTGGACTTTATCTTGGCCTTAGCCATTTGGATCTAGGCTTTAAAGGGGTTTTGAGTTTGAGCTCAAAGGCTGCCTGGAAAGAAGGTGAGTACCTCTAAATTTTAATTCTCTAAAATTAAATTTTAAAGCATGGGAAATGTGTGTATGCCTGCCTGTGTATGACTAGTGTGTGTGAAAATGGATGGAAAAGTGAATGGATTTTTTTTGTTGTTGTTGCTGCTGTTTTTGTCCTGTGAGAGAAAAAAGCTAAAGCCCATAAGAAAGTTAGTGAGAAAAAGGGAGGTACGCATACCCGCTCCGACAGCACCCCTCCTGGGTCACTGTGCGGCTGGTCCTCCGGGTCTCTTTCCCCAAGACTTGAAACTGTAAGAAAAGTCCCTGCGTGAAAGGGCGCGAATCGAGAGAAGGTTCCCGCGGTGAGGAACGCGACAAAAGTCCCTCCGAAGGGCACCCCCCGAAAAGTCCCTCCGAAGGGCACCCATAGACCCTCCGAAGGGCAAACAGGAAAAGTCCCTTCAAAAGGGCGCGAAAGGTCCTCTAAGGACGCGAAAGTAAAGCGGGGAAATACGAAGTGGCAAACCCGGCTAGGACGAAGTGAGCCCACATCTGAACGGGATCATGGGAAGCGGTAGCTCGAGGGTGGCCACGGAAGCCCCCCTAGGGGAGCTGTTGGGGGCCTGGGACAAAAAGGCAGATGCCTGTCCTGGCCAGAATGAAGAAAGCAAAACAGATTGTAGAAAATGGGCTTTGCTGAAAGATGATACAGGAAAAACTAATTTGGCTGAAAAGGTACTTAAAAGGAAATGGTGGGATTTCTTTTTTTCTCTTGTCTGTCTCTTTCTCTGTCTTCTATGTAACCACGTGGTTTGTTTGTTAAGATTTGTGCCTTCCCCAATTTAACTGAGATTCATGGTGGGAATGATTTTGTTTGTGAAACTCATGAGTTTTGTTATTCCCCCTTTGTCTCTGTGTGTGTATGTCTAAGTCTTTGTGTGCCCTCGAGGTAATTGTAACTATAAAATGTCTCCAATCAAAAAAAAAAAAAGACAAGAATTTTAAAGTATTCAAAGAAAGAAAAGAGTAAACTGGCAGAAATTGCCTTCGCTCAGTTTGTTGGGCCTAGAAAACTAACTGAAGCTGGGGAGAGTCTTTACTTTGCATCTGTTTGCCAGCAGAAACAGAGTACAGAGAAGTTTTTTTTTCCCTTCCTTCCTTCCCTATACCTTAAAGTAACAACCCAGGAAATGTTTGCAAGAAAAGTTTCATCCTTGCATTTATTGTGTGTCTAAATGATTTTACCTGTTCATTTCTTTCCTGAAGCATGTGAATCCAGACTCCATTTCTCATCTGTGATATCCCCATAATGTTTATCTGTTTATCTGCTTAGTAACTAATGGTTTTATTTTTCAAACTCTGCCTGCAAGCTATCTACCCCCCCATGCCCCTCCCTTACCTCTAATCCTCCAGCAATGCCTTTTCTGTGGGGGAGGGAACCTTGTTCTCATGTGTTTCAGCCCTAGAAGATTGTACTCTTCAGGTGAGTATAGTTTTTTTTTCCTTTTAGGGGGGAGGAGGAGAGTGTTGCCTTGTGTGTGCATGTATGAAATGAAGGAAATTCCTACTAAAGGTTTGCCTTCAACCTGAGTAAAAAACCCTCTGCACATTTTTCTGACCAACCTACTCTATTAGTCCTAAAGTAAAAACCTGGCCTCCAGAGGGCAGTTTTGATTTAGATTTTGTCAACAAATTTGCTGATTTTCTGGCCACCATCAGATGAATCAAGGGCCCCACCCAGATGCAAACAATGTGTTAATGAAAGTCTCCATACATCTTGGTCTTTAAAACTATGCCAGAAATTGCTGGGAGATCAAGATGGGGTTTGGATCTTTAAAAATATGCCAGCGTGTGCTGGAAGAGCCAACCTAGAACCCTGGCTGAATGCAAACAATGTGTGGACAAACATCTCTGTACATTGTTTCTATACATCTTGATATTTAAAAATGCCAGCTCCTGCTGGGATATCAAGATAGAATTTGGATCTTTAAAAATTAGCCAGCACAGCTGGCAGGTCCAAATTAGAAATGAACACCCCAGGGCAGAGACAGGCATTAACTATCTAGTGCTTAAGGAGATAGAACAACGGGGGTAACTTCAAGCAAAAGAAATTTAGCAGGTAATAAGGTAAAGCCTGTCTGAATGGAAGACCTAGGTAATTGGACTTGATTAATTTGATGTAATGTCTGTTAAGAAATTCTTAGGTGTGCATCTAGGTGTGCATCTCCCCCAGGCCTGAAAGTGTTGTTCCATGGTATTTGTGCATGTATGTGTGTGTGTGTGATCATTTCCAGACCTGGAGGGAAGTTGAGATCCTTTAATAATAGAAAATGGAGCTCATTGGCTTATGTACAGCTCCCTGAAATAATTGTAATAACTGCCTTGCATGAAGAAAGAATGAAATGGGATTTTTATATGTAAAATTAATGATTGCAGTGCAAATGTGAGTATGTTGATGGTAAAAGTTGGTATGAATGTAGTTTGATTCCCTTTCATATAAAGAAACAGTAAGTTACAAGGTTGTTTAATGGTATGTGTGTGTATGCATGTGCGTTATCATTTCCAAACCTGAAGGGAGGGTGAGATCCTCTAATAAAAGAAAATGAAGCTTGGTGGCTTGTGAAAAAAAAGCTTCCTGAAATACCTATGATTGTTTGGCATGAGCAAGCATGAAGGTCTGATTGCAGTATGAATGTGAGTATGTGTCTCCCATGCCCCAGGGAGTGATAAGTGAATGGATCCAGAGATCCACGTGATTGCCTGTGTGAATTCCCCCCCCCCCCCAAATCTTCCTTCTGGGTCATTCTTTGGAGGGAAGTAGGAAAGGCGGGGAGAATGAGTGTCTGCTCATTTTTACCATGAGTGTGTGTATGAAACGCCCCAGTGATACCTGTGAATGCCTCTGGGCATTCCCCCCCCTCCTTCTTTCCCTCCTTCCTTTTGGGTCATTAAAGGAGGCTAAAAATTTTCTCATCACTTTAACCACTTTTTTCCCCTCTCTCTCTTCTGAGAAATTTGGAGTAAATGGGTGATCTGCTCGTGCACTTTTACCTTTTACTGTTGTGATCTTTCATCTGCATATAAAAAATTATGCAGTTACATTTCTTTGCTCTGAATACAATTTTGATTTTTTTTCTTCTGGAAATTTTTGAGGTTTAAAATGCTTAATTAAACCTATAAAAAGAAATGAGTTTGAGATATTTTGCTTACATTTGTAAATGTTTTAACATACTTAATGAGAATTTGCTTCCATCTGATTGGAATTTGATATTTTGGAGTGTTGACTCAAAGTACCTTTTTTTTTTAATTGCAATTTTTTTAAAAGCTGTTCTTCTTACCTCCCTCTTTTACACCTGAGTGCATTTTTTAAATGCTTATGAGTCAAGGTGCTCTACCCTATGACATTTTGTTTGTTTGTTTGTTTGCAACACAAGTTGTTGTCCCTTTTGGAAATTTACTCATCTTACTGCAAAAGTGTTTCAATCATACAGGCAGTGGGAATGTCATGTTCCATGAAATTTACATCGTCTGCCTCCTGAAATAATGTTT
Source organism: Natrix helvetica helvetica (assembly GCA_029890345.1). Lineage (NCBI taxonomy): Eukaryota > Metazoa > Chordata > Lepidosauria > Squamata > Natricidae > Natrix > Natrix helvetica. The sequence continues at coordinate 264,821 of JAKRSI010000763.1, read as the reverse complement.
GGATTTCCACACTTGGACAGAATGGGTGAGATTCCACAACATGAGACCAAAGATGTCTGTAAAGAACTGTATTCTTGGCCTCTCCTCTTTTTTTCTTCACCTCAGAAACAAAGGACTGCTAGCTCAAACCATAACTCTCGAATTGGCTGCTGGTGATTGCATGCTGATAAAACCTGACATGAGGAAAAAACTTAGCCAAGCCTGGGACACACTGCCAAGACTGACTGACCACTCTTACCAGCAAGCCAAGCCTAGTACCATCCAGCAGACATGAAAAAGGACTCTGAGATGAAGTAAAGACCAAAAGACTGTTCAATTCCCAGAAGATAGCTGTAAAACTACGGGGGAGGGTGAAAATTGTTTGAAAAAAGTTTTCTTTCTTTGCCTCCTTCACAGAAACCCATTGTAAGGTTTTCTTTCCTGTCTCATTTATATTGTAATCAGTTTAATGTACTCATGTAAGAATTGTATTTGAGAGTGGTTGGCACAGCAAGATCTGAAAACCTTAGATTTCTGTCTAGTGGGAGGGAAATTTTGTCCAAAATGTCTGTATTTTCTGTATTGTAGAAGCAGCTACACACACACACACACACACACACACACACACACACACAAAAGAGAGAGAGAGGGAGAGAGAGGGGGGCTCCATTCAGAATTAGATTGAAACTATCTCCTTGACTTAATTCCACAAAGCTTTTCCTAGGTTGATTTTTGCCCTTGCACAAAAGCCTAAACAGTGATATCTCCCTTTTAATCCCATGGGGGAGGGTCAGTTCCCCTCAGGCAATTCCCCCACTTGAAGAGTAGCAGAAAGGATCTTCAAAACTCAAACTGACTGTGACTCAAAAAAAAAAATGATGCTGCCCAGTTGCCCAGTAAAGCAGGACATGTTGCACTGGTGGTCTCTGATAGGAGTCCCTGGGCTCATTGTGTGTAACTTTAAAAAAAAATACTAAATAGCTTGTATTGCACACTAGCTAAACTCAATTTGGCCTCACTAAAATAGGAGCTAGGGCAGGTTAAAGAAATCCCTTGGAAATGGGCAGCCTGTACTTCTTTAAAAGGCAGAACCATGGCTGTGAAGGTTTTTTTGGGACTTCTGCTTGCTTGTAACCTGGAAGCTCACAGAAAGTGATATCTGATATTAATTGGCATGGTAAATTGGATATTGTAAATTTCTTTCCAGAAATTGTGCCCTGGTTGCTAGACCTTCATGGTTGAAAGCTCTCTGGGAGCAACTGAAGGGTTCCTTCTGCTGTCTCTTTCAATGCCTTTCCAACAGAAAAATTAAGTTTCCCTGATCTGACCAATTTTATCTCTTGTCAAAAACATGTGCGTTCCACGCACATGTTTTGAAAAAAAAAAAGGAGGGATTGTAGGAAGTTATCACCCAGCCCTCTCCCAGGAAAATGAAATATCTAGGAAATATTGATAAGGCAGAATATTATATTTTCCTGGATGTGAAAAAGGGAGAAACACATTTTAAAAAACTAAATTCCTGCAGCTTCCTGCCCATCCCCACTTTGTCAATGGGCCATTAAGAAGGCCAAGCTAGTCCACTTTACATAATAAAGAGTTCTCCTCTTCAGCTGTGATGGGATTAAGGCAGGATAATATTGCCTTGTACTCAACTGACCACATGGCATCTAAACTCAATCAAACCTGGATTCAAACTCACCCTAGAGGGTTGCCCTTGCACGGGCCCATGGGAGTCTGGCAACCAATCAGAATACATTTCTTACACAGGAACAGGAAACAGATAGGTGGGGACAGAACAGATTATAAAAAGCCCTGCAAGCCTCTTCCCTTTCCTTTTTTTCCTTTGTCTTCCCTTCTTCTCCACCAACATTGAAGCATGTGATCACCTTTTCTGTTCAGGATTCAAGCCATGTGGTCCTGTCCACCATTAAAACCATCTTTCCAAGCAGCCTCCATGTCTCCAGTGTCTTTTTCCCCACTTGGAGCCGAACACAGAAGAACATTTCTTCCAACAGGACCTTTTTGACATTCCCAGCTCTGATGCTTTTCCACACCAAAACTCCTCCAAGTGCTTTGAAGGTGTAGCTGGGAGTCTCTCTGTTCCTGTTTTATCTGGATCCCTTGTGGTCAGACTAGTGTTACAGGTGTTATGTCTACCTTCCATGCAGCTCTATCATTCATCTCTATTGCACCTGTTTCCTATATTGCATTGCCACTCTAGGATTCTCCTTTATGGTTCCTGTGATGCATTTCCTGTTCTTCTTGTATGACTCTCTAACACGATGGCTTCTGCTCAGTGATGGCTTGTGTTGCCTTTACTTTCTCTGCATGAAATGTGGTGTCAGAAGAAGCGGGATCTGAAGCTGGGCTGTCTCTCCACATTTGACGCATACCAGTCTGGCACTTGCGGTCCCGGCCCAGAAGCCGAACACTTGAAGCGGGAAAACCCACACCGCTAACAGCCTCCCCTGCCTGAGGCCATGAGGGGGAGCGGAGGCTGCAGCAGCAACTGGGGGGACTTCAGAGCAGAGTTTGGGGGTCCGTCCCTGGCCACAGGCTGAAAGGACAAACCGGCAGCAGTGCAAGCAGCCACACTGAAGAGGCTGATGGGCAGCAAATGCCTCCATGTTTACAAGCACAATTTTACCCTTACAGAGAAGCAGAAATGGGATACTAAAGCCATCCTAGATGCCTTAAAAGTCTTTTTCAGATCCCCTAAAATGTCATATATGAAATATATACATTTTGCAGCTGCAAACAAGAAGGCAAAGTGATAGAAAGTTTTGTCACACAGCTAAGAGAAAAAGCTGTGAGTATGGCTCTCTGAGACTTAGTGATACCCAGAACTATTCATGATAAAATAGTTCACTAGTGAAAGCACACACTGTCACCTTTTGAGGGAACATAATTTAAGTTTGCAAGCAGAAATTGAGATATGTCATCCCACAGAGCTTACTGACAAACGGATGAAAGCTTTGGAGCAGAATAAACAGATTGACAATGTCAATGCAGCCTCCAAACAACAGCATCACAAGCACCAGCTCAAACTCATCTATACAACTCACCTGGGAGCAACCCAGTATCATGCGAGCACTGTGGCAGTGTGCACGTACGAGAGAAAGAGCAATGTTCTGCATGTGGGAACATCTGTGGGAGACCAAATCATTTTGCAGCAGTATCTTTCTCAAGTAAAATGGAAGCGAGGAAGCTGCACACAATTGAACAAATGTTGGATTCTGAGGATGCCCACTTGTTTTCCACTCCTGTGGTTTGCCTAGAAAAATGCACTGGGGCTGTAAACTCTAAGGGCAAAAAATGGTTGGTAAATCTCAGGTTCAACAATATAACCCAACCCTGCCAGCTGGACTCGGGTGCAACATGTGATGCCAGGAGTTTAAAGGACAAAATGAAACGGGCACCTGAGATGCCTCTTCAGCCTAATAGCCCTAAATTGGTTATATTCAACGTTGTTTACAAGCCAGGAGGTGAAATGTCTATCAGTGACACCCTGAGCAGGTCTACGTCAGATCAGGTGGCACCTGGAGGGGAGCATGGGCATCGGACGGTTTGTTGGTTGCAACAGGAACAAACCTTCTTTGCCGAAGTCAATCAAGCAGAAGAGCTTAAACGTCTCAAATCAGGGTCTACATCAGCTCAGGCAGCACACAGACACTGATGCAGCCTTACAGGCGCTGAAGGCCATCGTTCTGAGTGGGTGGCCGGATGAGAAGGAGGCAGGTCCTGCAATCGTGAGGGAATATTGATCCTTCAGAGATGAGATCCACGTACAAAATGGATTCCTGTACAAGGGTCCAAGAGTCACAGTGCAAAGGTCACTGAGAGCAGAGATGTTATTGTGCATACACTCAAGCCACACTGGGGGTGAGCCATGCTACAGACAAGTCCATGACACTCTTTACTGGCCTAACATGGAAGGCGAAATCAAAGACTTTGTTAGCAATTGTCCCACTTGCAATGAATGTGCAGGTTTGCAACAAAAGGAAACCATGATGTCACATGAGATACCATCACATCCTTAGCAGTTCATCAGTATAGATTTGTTCAACTATGCAGTGTAGAAAGTTGGCATGCACCTCTCCTAGAAAAATGAAATATTTTAGGAAATATTAAAAAGGCAGAATATTATATTTCCATGGATGAGAAAAGGAGAAACCTGTTTTATTTTTATTTATTTTTTTGCAAGACATTTTTATTTTTATTAAACAAACATCACACACAAAAATCATCATCTTGTAGAAAGTGTGTCAATTGGTTACAATTAGCTTTCCTGCATCTCTTCCACAGTCAATAGGCCATTAAGGCCTGAGCCAATCTATTCTACATAACAAAGATCTACCTCCTTCAGGCAGAGCCATAATAGGAATCTCAAAGCCCTTTCATTACATCATTGCCCAGCAAGGCTCAACCAAACTTGACTCAGGACAACTTATTGAGTTGCCCCTGCAGGGCCCCATTGGAGTCTGACAACCAATCAGAATACAAGCTCAGATTCAAAAGCTCAGAGAGGGCATAAAACTCAGGCACCCTCAGCCTCTCTTCCCTTTTTCCTTCTTCACCCAACATTATCAGGGCAGGGGATCCTGTCCACCATTAAAAAACATCTTTCCCAGCAGCCTCCATGTTTCCAGCCTATTTTTCCCCACTTGCAACTGAACCCAGATGGGACGTTTCTCCCAACAGCAGGAAAAGACCTGATATTAGTGGATCTTTATTCAGACTTCTGGGAAATTGAACTTCTCCCCTACTTGCCTGCTGGAACTACCATTAGTACAGGGGGGGGCGGTCAAACTCAAGGCTTGCGGGCCTGATCCAGCCCATGGGGTACTTAGATCTTGCCTGGGGAGGGTGGGGGGCTGGAAACAGCACAAGACCAGTGAAAATGGAGCTTGGTGAGGAGGGGTATGTGGCCCCACATGCCCCGTTTTCTCTGGCAGAGGGCAGAGCCTTAAAGTGTAGGATGTGTTGGTGCTAGTTCTCATCTGAAATTTCACAATGTTGTGAAGGGAAAGATGTTACAAGTGTTATGTCTACCTTCCATGCAGCTCTATCATTCCTCTCTATTGCAGTTGTTTCCTGTATCACATTCATCTCTATTGTTCCTGTGATGCATTTCCGGTTCTTCTTGTAGTTTTCCCTCTCCAATCAGGCGGCTTCTGCAAAGGGATGGCTTGCAGTGTGTTTACTTACTCCACGTGAAACAGAGCAGGAAGGTCCAGGGCAGAAACTCGGCTGGGAAACCCTGCAAGGAGAAGCTCAAAAGCCTCTTAACAGTAGAAAAACCGAAGTCTCCTTCATCAGGGAAGAAAGTTGAGGAGAGATGGGAAAGCCGGTTTCAGGACTGAATCAACGTAAACCTGTGTTTCTCAACCCTGGAGACTTTCAGATGGGTGGACTTCAGATGGGTGGACTTCAACTCCCAGAATTCCCCAGACAGCTAAACTTACGAAACATGGGAGTAAATGGGAGTTGACTGCACAGTACACAATTTCCCTTGCAGTCTAAAAGTTTTGAGGGTCGTTCAGAGGGGTTGAAACAGCTGCCTCAAACCTCTGCTTATGCCCCCATTTTGCTCCTTAAATTTCATTCCATGAAAGAAAAGTCCCCATTTCTGAACCTTCCCTCTCTCTCTCTCTCTCTCTCTCTCTCTCTCTCTCTCTCTCTCTCTCTCTCTCTCTCTCTCTCTCTCTCTCTCTCTCTCTCTCTCTCTCTCTCTCTCTCTCTCTCTCTCTCTCTCTCTCTCTCTCTCTCTCTCTCTCTCTCTCTCTCTCTCTCTCTCTCTCTCTCTCTCTCTCTCTCTCTCTCTCTCTCTCTCTCTCTCTCTCTCTCTCTCTCTCTCTCTCTCTCTCTCTCTCTCTCTCTCTCTCTCTCTCTCTCTCTCTCTCTCTCTCTCTCTCTCTCTCTCTCTCTCTCTCTCTCTCTCTCTCTCTCTCTCTCTCTCTCTCTCTCTCTCTCTCTCTCTCTCTCTCTCTCTCTCTCTCTCTCTCTCTCTCTCTCTCTCTCTCTCTCTCTCTCTCTCTCTCTCTCTCTCTCTCTCTCTCTCTCTCTCTCTCTCTCTCTCTCTCTCTCTCTCTCTCTCTCTCTCTCTCTCTCTCTCTCTCTCTCTCTCTCTCTCTCTCTCTCTCTCTCTCTCTCTCTCTCTCTCTCTCTCTCTCTCTCTCTCTCTCTCTCTCTCTCTCTCTCTCTCTCTCTCTCTCTCTCTCTCTCTCTCTCTCTCTCTCTCTCTCTCTCTCTCTCTCTCTCTCTCTCTCTCTCTCTCTCTCTCTCTCTCTCTCTCTCTCTCTCTCTCTCTCTCTCTCTCTCTCTCTCTCTCTCTCTCTCTCTCTCTCTCTCTCTCTCTCTCTCTCTCTCTCTCTCTCTCTCTCTCTCTCTCTCTCTCTCTCTCTCTCTCTCTCTCTCTCCCTCTCTCCCTCTCTCTCCCTCCCTCCCTGTCTCTCTCTCTCTCTCCTCCCCCCCCCTCCCTCCCTCCCTCCCTGTCTCTCTCTCCTGACTTCTATGTAGAGCAGTATTTCTCCATCTTGGCAAGAGGGTGAACTTCAACTCCCAGAATTCCCCAGTCCTTAATCTGTGCTGGCTGTGGGATTCTGGGAGTTGAAGTCCAGCCATCTTGAAGTTGCCAAGGTTGAGGTGCCCTGAGCCAGGGGGTGAACTGAGATGAGTTAAAGGTGCTTAAAACAAGCGACCTAACACGGAGTCATTTTCTGAGCCCAGTGCACATGATGGGGCCACAATGCAAAAAGTGGGCTTCCTTTGTGTGAGCATATGCATAATCGAACCATAATAATAAAGGTAAAGCAGAATACTTTACTCTTCTGGGATTATTTTTTGAGAGTGTAATTTAAGCTATTTAATATGTTTCAAGGAACCTAAATTGGGGTTGGGGTGATACATACAAAGCTTTCTTCAGAAGAAAGATTTTGTGTGTCTATTTCCCTTTTCTAAATCATATCTTAGTGTATTCAGAAGCCATAATTGGCCTTTTACTGATTTAATAAGAGTGATGGGGAAAGTGGAGCTAAGAGACAATGAAATAGGAAGCCATCTTTTGATTCAAGCATTCAGACGGTTGCAGGTTTTCACAAGCTGCAAAAAGGGAGAAGCAGTTTCTGCTTTTGGCCTCATCCTTCATGATTGCCCTGGAGACTCTTTGATGGGAAGGGATCCAGACAGCCCTGATCTTCAGTGGGGAGGGGAGTCCAAAGTCTGAAATTACTCTTAGACACTTTTTGCCTGAAGCCAAGTTCTCCAGCAGGAAAAGTTTCCATTCGGAGTCAGTGGGAGGAGAAGCTGCCCCCCGACTCCCTGGGTCTCTGCCCAGAGTCTCCCCTGGAGGATTTGTCCAAAGAGCAGAGCAGAAACTTTTATCATAATTCTCCAACTAGTTTTTGTACTCAAAGTTTGTTGGCTGTTTCTCTGGAGGGAAATGAAAGGGAAATAATCCCCATGTGGCTCATAATGATAGGGGCAGAGATTGAATTAAATCTGTCATCTAGCATTGAGAGGTTTAAGATCTCTATCTCTGAAATTGGCCCCGGAGGGAATACACGGCACCTGTGGCTGAAGAAAATGAAATCTGACCTATTGTTGGCACAGTAGTTAAAGAGAAAATCCCAGGGGTCAGTTAATGCCCAAGCATGTCACAGATCTGAAATAGCTCTCTGTTATTTCAGGAAACAGAATAAATTTACTTTACTTTGAAAGTTAATGCTCAGGGGCATTGCCACAAAACAGTTGATGCAATAGTGTGGCCATTCTCCAACAATCAGGCTCAGTCAAAACTTGTCATCAGAACTTTGTGTAGTTAAACAAAAACCACACATACACAGAGGGAGGGAGAATGTTCTTTGTCTTTGGAAGGAAGTTCTTATTTACAAGCTGACTTTTAGCTCTGCAGAGGAATTGTAGCAGGTGTTACACCTTTCCCCTATAATTTTGAAAGCCCTGGGGATTTCTTCTTCCTCTTTTCTTTCCAAGAAGTTTTCTGTCACCTTGGAAACAGCCTCGTGAATGAAAAATACAATGCAAAGTTATATTGCTGCCCTCAATAATAACTGATTTGGCCTGAGACAACTGTCTCTGCACAACTGTGGCCTTTCTACTCTCCTGCTCCTTTTCCACTTAAGAGGTTTATTTCAAAATGTGACAAATCAGTCCAGTAAGATTCATTTGAGTCCATTTCCAGACAGACACTTAAAAAGTCCTTATTTTAATCCATCTTGACTCAGGAAGCCTCATGGACACACCCAAAATTGATTTGTCTATTTATCTACACCCAAACATTTTTTTATTTAATAGTTAGTACCTGTCAAGAAAATCATCATTTTTTGTTTATTCCATTTAGATTTGGCCACATTCCAGAATGACTCTATAACAATATAACTCACAAAATCCAAATGCAATTCCAATCAGAAGAGGAAGAATAAAATAAGAAGCTAAAAAGAAGTAGATGGTGAATCCACTAACAGTGAATATGTTAAATGTTGCATGATTCACTGGACTGGTTATAATTTTGGTCATAATATTGGAGCAATGGGAAAATATGTGGTCTATATTAAAATTTTTGCTGAACTACAACCTTAAAAGAGAACTTTTATAAAATGATTTCTTATTGGTATTTGACACTGTAGGAAGTTATCACCTAGCCCTCTCCCAGAAAAATGAAATATCCTAGGAAATATTGATAAGGCAGAATATTATATTTTCCTGGATGTGAAAAGGGGAGAAACACATTTTAAACAACTAAGTAAATTCCTGCAGCTTCCAGCCCATCCCCACTTTGTCAATGGGCCATTAAGAAGACCAAGCTAGTCCACTTTACATAATAAAGAGTTCTCCTCTTCAACTCCAGAGTTATAAGGCAGGATAATATAAGCCTTTATTCAACTGACCACATGGCAGCTGAACTCAATCAAACCTGAATTCAAAACAGCCTAGAGGGTTGCCCCTGCATGGGCCCATGTGAGTCTGACAACCAATCAGAATACATTTCTTACACAGGAACAGGAAACAGAGAGGTGGGACTGAACAGGTTATAAAAAGCCTAGCAAGCCCCTCCATCTTCCCTTCTCTTCCCTTCTCTTCTTCTCCACCAACATTGAAGCATGTGATCACCTTTTCTGTTCAGGACTCAAGCCATGAGGTCCTGTCCACCATTAAACCATCTTTCCAAGCAGCCTCCATGTCTCCAGTGTCTTTTTCCCCACTTGGAGCCGAACCCAGAAGGACATTTCTTCCAACAACACCCAGTAAATAGTCAAAGGTGTTTAAGATTGTTTTTAATAAGCAATTCTGTTGAGCAGTCTCTGAATTCATCTTTGGCCTGAATCAGAATAACAAAACAACAGAGTTGGAAGGGACCTTGGAGGTTCTCTAGTCCAACCTGCTTCTCAAGCTGGAGATTTCAGAGAAATACTTCTCGAATCTCTTCTTGAAAACTTCCCTCAATGGAGTAGCCACAACTTCCGGGATGCAAATTCTTCCACAGATTAATAGATTTTCACTGTCAGGAAATTTCATCTGGCTTCTCGGTTGGATCTCTCTTCACTGGGCTTCCATCCCTTGCTCCATTTTCCTGCCTTCAGGGGCTCCGGAGGATGAATGGAGCCCCTATTCTCTGGGACATCTGCCAAATATTGGAAGGTGTCATCCCATCCCCTGCAGTCATTCTCTTCCAACTCTGTTAATCTGTTAATGCATCTTATACTCTTTACACCAGACACACCCAGTCCCTTAATCCACCCCCCCCTCCCTGCATGCCAGGAACTGGTCCTCAAACACCAGCAAGCCCCACCCACAGGAGGAAGGCAGCCCACGAACCTCCCCCCTCTCTGGTCCAGGGAAAAAACCTCTCCACGGAGCCAGCCCCTGGGGGGTGGTGGTGGTGACTGCCTTAACCGACCATCATCTGGTTCAGCCTCCAGACCCCTCACCCTCTTTCTTGCTCTTCTCAGCCCACTGAGGAACTGAGGCTGAGGGGTTTTGGGGTTGGCAGAGCTGACAGAGGACCCTCCCCCCCAAAGCTGCGCTGACAGTCCAATAAAGCCTGTTTTTCAACGAAGAGCCTCACTTTGTTCTTTCTGGGGGAAAGGAAGACTTGCCAGAGGCAGTCTTGGAAGGGACGGAGGTTCCCTCCGAGGGATCGAGAGACTCAATCAGGGACTGGCGCATCCCACCCTCCGACAACGTCACCTCTCTGAATGGCCTGCAGCCCCCGGCAGACCCAGCGCCCTTCCGCCCGATCCCAGCACAGCGTAACTTGGAAAGGCGAGAAATCTGCGAGGCTTTCAACGAGCCCTGTTCTGGAGCCCTGAGGGGCCGATCCACCCTCTCCCCTTCCGCGTAAAGGTCCCATGTGTGTTCAAGACCCCGTTAGGCAGCCTGCCCTTCCGGGGCGCTTCTTCCCCTGGCAGATGATCCTGAGGCTGATGGACAGGACAGGAGATTAAAGAGAAACGCCACGTTCTCTTGATTTATTTAGCGGAGAGAGATGGACCCTCAACCTAGTCTCAGACGCACAGAGATGGATGGATGGATGGATAGTAAGTCGCCCTCCACGCTCCCCTCTCGCCTTGCCCAAACGTACAGCCGTGGTGCAGCCCTTGCCCGTCCCACGCACCTGGGGAACGTCGGAACAAGGCACAGCAGCCCAGTGGTGGGATTCAAATGATTTAACAACTGGTTCTGTGCCCTAATGATGATTTTATGTATAAAAAACTGATATTAAGTCTTATTTTGGAGGGGATGCCTTACTTTAAAGAAGGCAGTGGAGTCTGTGCGTAATTCAGCACCTGGCACCCTCGGTTATGTTTCTGTACATTTGACTCATCCCATGGACAGTACAAATCTTATTATCTGTGTTAAGGTTACAGAGAAGAGTATCAGACTGAGGATGGGATATGTTTTATATGGTTTGTCCTGAGAGCATCAACCAGGCAAGGCAACCGTCTAGTGTTGAAAAATGAATAAAAGTAGTAAAAACAGAAAAAGTCTGGCTCTAAGAGACTCATTATCATCTGGAACATTAAAAAAAACCCTGTAACTGACTTAGTAATGGCCGAATCAGAAACATTCTAGCTGGCAGAACCCAACTTTTCTTCCCAATATAAACGGACATTTTGTGCAGCACAAGATTCAAAGAGTCTTTCAAAGGAATGTCAAACTGGCCTTGAACTAACACACTCAAAGCTCTTTTTCATGGCCAGAAAACCTACATTGAAGAGGAGCTTGTCAAGGGGCATAGAAAGCCCCAGAGAGGCTTCCATCCACAGACATCTCTGGAAAAGCCAGGCGTTGGATCCTCTCTGCCCCTCCAGCCAGAAGGACCTGGGAAGGGATGCATGGGGGAGGCGCAGGGGGTGGGGGAGAGATGGCCAAACTTTATTCTGGGATCTTTATTCAGGGCTGCTTTCCAAGGAAAAGGGGGATCTTCCTGACCCACAGAAAGAAAGTGGGAGATACTGACACAATCGGGGTTGAGGAGGGGAATCAGAAAGGGGGTGTTTGAAGGAAGGAAATCGCGTTTTTTCTTCCATGGAGTGAAGCGGCGCTTTTCCCGAGAGAGCCCAGCAGAGGATTCCCTGGGAAGGGGGATTGAGCTGGGGAGAGGATCTGTCAGTATTAGATCCCTGCAAATCCTCTCCGCCTCTTTCTGGTGTAGCTGAGGGCTTTCCGGATTGTGAGATTTCTGTGACCCCCAAGTCGTCCCTGGCTATGGGGTGCGCCTCTTCTCTTCTCATCCAGTGCAGCATCTCTTCCTATGGCGGAAACCTTCATCTCTGAAATGAAACGTGTGAATCGGCGGTTCTGAATTGGGGGGAGGAAGCTTTGATCTAGGACTTTGGAGGATGGGAAGGACCGGAACCAACAGCAGCACCAATGGGAATTCTCCCTGCTTGAGCGTCATCGGTCTCCGGGCAGAGTCCTTTGTGGCTTCACCTGAAGGAGGAGGGAGTCCATCGCAAAGAGAGGAGAAATTGGGAGGGGGGATCCGTTCTGAATTTGGGAGGAGTGATGCAGCTCAAGGAGGTGGGGGTTCATGGCAGCCCCAGGTGGGACCCTCTAATTCCTTTGCTCTCTTCATGATTCTCAGCCAGGGATTCCCGCTTCCCCTCTTCTTATCCCCCCCCCCATTGATATCCACAACAGCAATTCTTGAACCCCAAACCCAGCTGTTATTTACGGAGGGTCAGAAAACCCCACAGCACTGCAGGTACAAGCGGCCCTCCGGCAGCCCCTTTGCCAGGAAGGGATAAAAGGCAGAAGCTCCCAGGAGGGAGGGGGGGGCAGTGGCCCCACAGGGTTGGGGGAGGGGCACTCCCAATGATGAAGTACGTATGTGTGCGAGCGTGGGTGCGTGCGCGCATAGGCGCCCAAGGACTCCCCAACCAGCCCACTCAGAGACCCCCAAGACCACTGCAGCCCCACTCCATGTAGGATTGGGGGGGGGAATCCACCCTCCCTTCCAGGGCTGGCATGAACCCCCTTGAGCTGCGGGCCCCCAAGACTGAAAAGATTCCCCCTCCCCCTCCCTCCCGTCTCGCTGCACCTAACTTTCTCCTCCATCGGGTGAAGTCAAGGGAGACTCTACCCGGAAACCGGTGATGCTGCAGAAGGGAGAATTCCCATTGGTCTGTTGGAGCTTCCTCAGTTTGTTGATTTACTGGTTGCAGCCTGCATTTCTCTGCACATCCCGTGTTTCTCAGGAATTGCGTGGTCTGAAGCCCCGTTCTGGGCTCGGCAGCCTTTCTGTGATCACTTCGCTTTGCGGAGAGAGGAAAGCAGCGTGGAATTGGATTGCTGAGCCAAAGGGATCCACGGGATCTTGAGACTTAATTTTTCAGCCACACCATTCCACTCCACTCCTTTCCCTTCCTTTTCTTCTCTCTTGCTTTCCTTTCCTGCTTCTATACTAACTTTATTTTCTATTTTATGCCATGATAATCTTAATATAATAATAATAAAAAGGAGCCTTTTGTTTTAGGAGCACTTCTTGTTCCACAGCTGAAATATGCAAATCCCTGTGGGGGGAAAATTCATCACAATTCCACTCTCCATCTGCACTTTTACACTGGCAAAATTTTCTCCTGGCCCAACGAAAGAGGGGTGGGGGTTCCTTCATGTTTGGGGTTGAGGGACAGAGAATTGGAGAAACCGCTTGGGCTAGGAGGGATCCCTGCAGAACCTCTCCGCCTCTTCCTGATTTAGCTTCCCTTCAGATTGGCGGGGTGTCTGTGATCCCCAGGTCCTAGCTGGCTGCGGGGCTTCCCCTCCCCCCCTTGTCATCCAGTGCAGTAACTCTTCCTTCGGCTGAAATGTCATCTGTGAAATGAAGCGTGCGCCTGTGCCTGTGTGTCTGGCCTGATGCTTCCAGACCCAGAGGAGGGATCCGCGGTTCTGCATTGGGGAGGAGGGAGCCTTTATCTCATACTTTTGAGATGGGAGGGTCCAGAACGAGGGGCAGCAGCAATGAAAATTTCCCATGCTTGAGTGTCATCGGTCTCCTGGCAGAGTCCTTTGGGGCTTCAGCTGAAGGAGGAAAGCCAGTTCTGCGGAGAGAGAAAGGCTGGGAAAGTGGGAGGGGGGATCTTGGCCTGAAGAACCAATTGGGGCTTCTTCTCTGCTTCTTCTCTGCTTGGAAAGCTCTCCTGCGCTGGGTGAAGTCAAGGGAGACTCTGCCCGGAGACCGATGACGCTGGGGGACAGGGAGGGCAAAAATGGAATGTACAGAGGCCAAAAACGTTGTTCTTGTTTTCCTCCTCTAAATCTAGGTGCGTCTTATAGCCCAAAAAATACAATATATACTTTCAACCACTGTCAGCAAGAATAATTGCTCCAATTATTTTTCATAAGGTGTCTGGTTCATTGGTAGTTGCCAAATATTACATTCCTCTGAATGATTTTCACAGAGTTCTTCTCTTTAGCTAGATTTATGGTGATCAATAAGGAGATACAAGAATACCAGTCATTCAAACATTTCCTATTTAAAAACATACACATATCATTTTCTTGATTCCTGCATCTATCCAAGTGGAAATAATGCCTTCTTTCAAATAAAAGGAATCTTTGCACTTCCTTAAATAATGTGATGTTATACTTCATATTTCCACATTTCATCTGGCTGTGAGATGGTCCTTTGTGTTCAGGTCTGGCCTCAGAAGGATAATGTAGCACTTGGGGATGAAGATGCAGCCCAGCAGACCAGCACTGGAGGCCAGGATGGAGAAGACCTGAACAGCCACCATGTATTTCCCTTTGGTGCTCAGGTAGGTGGGCACAAAAGTCACCCAGACACTGCAGAAGACCAGCATGCTGAAGGTGATCAGCTTGGCTTCGTTGAAGGCCCCAGGCAGATTCCTGGCCAGGAAAGCCACCGTGAAGCAGATGGCAGCCAGGAAGCCCATGTAGCTGAGGGTGACGTAGAACATGACAACGGCCCCTTCATTGCATTGCAGGATGATCTCTCCAGGCTGGGAGTGGAGGTCAGAGTCAGGGAATGGGGGAGAAACTCCCAGCCAGATGGAGCAGATGATAATTTGGAGAGCAGAAGAAGAAAGGATGATGGAGTTGGCCAAGCTCTTCCCCAACCATCTCTTCACTCGGTTTCCTGGTTTTGTGGCCAGGAAAGCCAGCACCACTGTGATGGTTTTGGCCAAGAGAGAAGAAATGGCAACTGAGAAGATGATGCTGAAGACCGTTTGTCGGAGAAGGCAGGTGGCTTTCCTTGGTTGACCAATGAAGAGAGAAGAAGACAAGAAGCAAAGCAGGAGGGAGACCAAAAGGATGTAGGAGAGATCCCGGTTGTTGGCTTTGACAAGGGGAGTTTCTTGGTGTTTAATGAAGATGATTAAAACAAGGCCTGTGGTTAGGAAGAAGAGTAGGGCAAAAGAGACCAGGATGATGCCCAGATGTTCTTCATAAGACAGGAATATTACGACTTTGGGGATACATTGGATTCTGTCCTCATTTGGATATTTATCATCTGGACACCTGGTGCATTTTTCCGTATCTGAAAAATCAAAAACAGACATCTGTAAACTAGCCCTAGCCAACAAACAAGTCCCAGCCACAAAAACCGACACCGGACCCTGAGCAACACAGGACGCCACCACCAATCACCCTCACCAGACTCAAACCCAAACCCATACCATAGGCGAAATGCAACCACCATCCAGAAGCCAAACCACAGCGACATCACCAGCTGCTGCATCCCCCCCCCGACCCCCACACAGAGCAAACTGACACACGCCATGAACACATGGCCAGACCGCAAACTCAGAGCCAAACCAAATTCTGGGATGTTACATCACAGCCATCTGTTCAGGACATTACACCACAGAACTCAGGAGGCTACAACGCAAAAGCTCAGGATGTCACAACACAGCCAACTACCCAGGTTGTTGCAGCACAGGACTCAGGATATCACTACACTAGAGCTCAGGATGTCATCACACAGCCCATTACTCAGGTTGTTACAACACAAAAGACTAATGGGCACACAGCTTGTACCTCAGCCACACAGGATATTACGAAACATCAACTGCAATCTGCAACCATCAACTCCATCAACTAATCAAGATGTAACACTCGACTAAAACTCAACCCTTCCAAGACGGAGTGGCTGTGGCTTCCGGCCCCCCGGTTCAACCAGGTGCTTCCATCTCTGGCCATTGGGGGCGTGCAACTAGCCCCCATGGAACAGGTGCGCAATTTGGGCGTCCTCCTAGATGCCCGGCTGTCCATGGATGACCATGTAACAGCCGTGGCAAGGGGGGCGTTCCATCAGGTCCGCCTGATGCGCCAATTGCGCCCCTTATTGGACCGGGATGCCCTACGCACAGTCACCCATGTGCTAGTGACGTCTCGCCTGGACTACTGCAATGCTCTCTACATGGGGCTTCCCTTGAGATGCACTCGGAGACTACAGTTGGTCCAGAACGCGGCCGCGCGGGTGATTATGGGGAGGACTAGATACTCCCCTGTAACACCTCTCCTGCGCGAGCTGCACTGGCTTCCTGTGGTCTACCGAGTGCGTTTCAAGGTTTTGATTATGATCTTTAAAGCGCTTCATGGCATAGGGCCTAGTTACATGCAGGATCGCATCCTGCCCCACACATCCCTACGACCAATTCGCTCACACAGAGAGGGACTTCTCCGGGTGCCGTCCTCCAAACAGTGTCGGGGGGAGACACCCAGGAGCAGAGCCTTCTCTGTGATGGGCCCAGCCCTGTGGAATGACCTCCCCCGTGACATCAGGATTATTTCCGATCTCCGCTCCTTCCGTGCACAGTTGAAGACCCACCTTTTTCAACTATCTGGCCTGGCTCAACCGTAATTTTTTCGTTTTTCCCGACTGTCTTTTAAATTTTAAATTTTTTATTGTATATTGGGTTTTATTATTGGGGTATGTAAATGGTTTTAATTGTCTAAATGTTGTAATTTATTACCTCCTCCGTACATGTATGTCTTTGTATATATGTATGTTTATGTGTTTGTACACATGTGTTATGTTTTATATGTTTCTAGTGTACGCCGCCCCGAGTCCTGCTTGGAAAGGGAGCGGCTAATAAATTCAATATTATTATTATTATTATTATTAACAACACAGCCAACCAACCGGCTTACAGCAACAAAGCCAGCACTCCACACACATGCACCAATATTTATAGAAAGACGCCAGCTCTGATCACGCTTTGCTCACACAAGCATGAAGCTGAAGCCACCAGCCTGAAGATGGGAAAAACATTGTGATACCTCACGTGATGGCAATGTGACATGGTAAGTTTGACACCAATGCTTTAGAACAGACCTAAGACAAATCCTAAAGTTTCAAAGAACTGAGATGTTACTAGAAAAAAAACCATGAAAGTACACATCCAAACTAAAACGTGGAAGAATTATCCTGGAAATGATAAAGCTTACACAATCTGCCTTACTTCTTATCTAGCTGCTCCTTCAAGATCTTTTTGATCAGCCTTCCCTTTAGATAAGAATTTGTGCATTTTGAAAATAAGCAGGAAGACAGTTGAGCTTCATCCATTTCCACCAGGCCTCCCATTTTCCTCAGTGTGACCCACCTTCCTGAGTAGAGAAGGTCCCCTCCGGACAAGGAACGCAGTCGTAGCAGCAAACTGGCTCTCCTTCTCGAGCCCTCTTGACAAATCCAGGATGACAACTTTCCGCACATTTGGACTGAGGCAGGGACTGAGCAGAAAAAACAAGGAACGCCAAAAAAAAAATATTTTAGGACGTATCACCCATAGAAAATGGAGGTAGACCTGAACATTAGGTATTTAGCCTCTGGGCTTCACTGAGGTAAAAATGAAATCTCTGACTCCATCCAAACAGATGTAGGAAGTACAACTATGGGAAGATTATTCATTTAGTTCCTGCCTTTTGCTTTTGGCATCTCACATTGCAAAGAAAGGAGTTTTCTACTTAATAAAGTCGAGAGGGATGGAATTGAAAAAACATTTAAGCATTAATTACAAGCAGTCAGTTTCTCCTCATGGCCCTATTAACAGGCATCCCTCCATTCTTCTCATACCTCTGGTTTTAAAGTATGAGGATCCCAAAGGTCCCCTGGGGTTTATTTTTCCTTGAGAACATTTCGTGTCCAGTCCAGTTGCCTTTTGAAAAAACACCTGGAAGACTGAGACTCTCCATAGATATGATGATCTATTCATGTTAAATTATATAACTTATTACATTTAGATGGATTAAATTTTTAAATCATCTGATTTATTGAAATAGCAAAAACTGCGATGAAGAAAGAAACTCTGACCAGTGAGGTCTCCAGAGATTTCTTCTGGAGTACATAAAAGATTGAAAACCTTCTCCCTTTTGAAAGTAGTCCAAAACAGTCATCCAGCTAAGATACAAAGGGAAAAATCCTTTCAAATTAGGACTCTAAACTTTAAACCAGGTGTTCTTTGTTTCTTTTATATTTGTTTCTTCAATTCAGGTGGCTGCCAAGGTGTTGCTACAAGAATAAAACAGACTGCTTTCTTTCTAGAGTTGTCTTGAGGTGAGAGGGAGGGGAGGCCCTGAGGTCCCTCAAAATGGCAGGCGGGGGAGGTCTTTTGCTGCAGCCCAGATGATGTGAGCATGAGAAAGGGGTATTTCTAAAGCCCACCTAACTATCCAAGACAAGGTCCTTTCTTTTGAAGAACTACAATTAGGAGACACCAACTGGCATGGAAAGGCAGACCCACATTTTAGTTAAATCTGGAGCCCCCATTTCGCCCAGAGAGACTGGAGTGAGCTCAAGAGTAACCATGGCATTCAGCTACTCTCAGTGCTATTTAATGTCCATGTATGTAGTGTGCCAGTAATATGATTTATCCTTCTCGTTATCTTCTTTACTCCCCCCTTTTATTGGTATGAAGATGATGATGATAGCTGTTATTCTGTTGCTTTGCATATACACAGAGGGCTTCTGTACTGATGTAAAATCATGTTTGGCTACATAAAGTTCAATTCAAATCATTCAGCATTTTTCAGAAGAAGAGTCCTCTTAGAAGACAAAGGTCAAATCTAAGCAGCATTTCTTTCAAATTCTCCCTCGTTAAATTTGATGTCAGGAAGGGCTTTCCTTTGGCTCAAAGAAATATTTCAGTTCTTCAGTTTTCTGGGTCAGTGAGTGATACAATATATGAGACATTGTACAAACAATAGACCATTAAGCTACCCAGAGTCACTCTTGAAAGACAGACAGGTGACATATAAGTTTGGAGAAGCTGAATTCTAATTTCAACACGTATTTCCCACTGAGATCCATAGGACCTCCAGGCAGCATTAAATAAAATTCATTGGATTCAGTCCAAACCTGAGCTCAGGAACTGGTCAACAGAATTGCCTTCTTCTTCCCTTCTATTTGAAGATAAGGAGGAAGAGATCTTGGGGCTATCAGCACCACAATTCCCAGCACTTGATGGCTTCTCTCACCAGGTTTATGGAGATAATAAACATCAAAGACAAAAGGGACATCATCTATGTTCTACCGAATCATCACCCAGATCCCAGGTTGTTTGAATCAGCATAGAACTTTGTTCCATATTATAACATCTGAAGGACACTTTCTTATATACTATTGAAGTCTCCCAAGCACTCTAAGAAAACTATCATCCCCCACATTCAATTTCATCCATCATGTGACTACCCTTAACCCACTTGAAGTGGGGCCACAGGCTTTGGAAAACAGAGAAAAGATGCCAATATTTCACCCACCTTTAGCCATGAATGAGTGTCTTGCTTGATAATAAGTCTCCCTCTTTTGAAAGTCCCTGGATGCCGATAAATGTGATCCAACTTGGGGAGAACCACCCAGGTCCTGATCTTCAGATCTGCTGTAACCTCTCCATTTTGGGCCAAGTACAACATAAAGGTGGAAAAATTGCAAAACTCATTCTTTGCCAGAAAGGGATGAAACTAAAAAATGGAAAGATCCAGGAATATTAAAAGCAGACATTTTGGTTTCTTATCTCATCTGGTCTTTTCACTTTTGAACCTTTCTTCCACAATTGTCTAACTTGCAAGTATTCTTAGCTGGGAGAACAAGAGTTACCACAAAAAGTGAAAAACAAAAGATTCAGCAAAATTTTCCAATCATATATAGACAAAACACAATTGACAAAATTTGTCAATTATATAGAACATTATAGAGCAGTCACAACTGAAGAAACGAGCCAATAAAGAGATTATTTGTTGGAAATGTAATTGTAAAGACAGTATTTTTTATTATATGTGGCTGACTAGTGATAAGGCAAAGAAACATGGGAACCAGATTTATGTTTTAATCCAGAAGAATCTTAAAATATGTATACAGTGGAAAACATTGTTTTAGGACTTTTATATGAGGAATAGGAGGGGAAATGGAACTTATCATTTAAGTCAGTCCTTTTTACCTGCCACGGTTCCAGCCTTGGAGTCCCCAGCCTCTCTTTGACCCCTTTCCTTCTCCTCCTGGAACTGGAGGAATATGCAGCGTTCAAGGCCTGGACCAGAGTCTGAATGAAACTGTACAAATAGGGGTAATTTGTGATCTGCATCGTGTTCCTTTTCTCTTGGGTCTCCAGTGGGGCTTTCTGGGTGCATCTTCTCCGTCCTTTGACAGTAAAGACGTGCTTTGAAAGAGAACAGTGGAAATAATGATCTTCAAACTGGGGTTCCACAAATAAATTGGGTTCAAAGAGCTGATACGTTTGCCTAGATTTCCACTGAAAAGCAAAGCCCCAAATACTATGGACATATTTGAGAAGTTTGTGCCTTCTAATTGCAAAATGGCCCAATACTGTCATGATCCAGACTTTCCCTTCAGTGGGTCCTGGCAAACGCCTGAGTGCTAAATGGAAAGGAAGAAGTCTCTCCCAAATGGAATTATATTCCATGAAGTGAACAAAGACATTGACTTGTCTCCACTTAGAGAGGGAATCCCTGAGGGCTGCTGTATGTCCAGTTGTTGAGAACAGTTGTGATATAACCACACAAATTCCATTCCTGACAAGCACAGGAGTTAAAGTCCTCATGAAATTCTCTCCCTCTGCCGTGTCTGAAGCAAATAGGCCAACCAAGATCCATCTGAAATGGAGGAGCAGTTGGACAATTCCTGGGTACTGGGTCCCTTGTTTGGGGAGCATCAGGTGGAAAAAGGGGAATTGACTTTTATCAGTCAGAGTGTTTGAAACAGGTTCAACGCTGATCTGAAAAAGCAATGAAGAATGTGGTGTTATAAATTCTGATGGTCCAAGATATATGCTATTTTAATATATGGATCCCAATAAGTCATTTGTGTGATGTTCAGTCCAATCTACCGATCTCTCTCTTTCTTAGACATTTGATATTCCAATAATAGATGTGTGTTCTTCAGTTGTACAAGAGAAAGGGAGAACACGTCTCCTAAGATAATTTGTCAGTTGTACAATCCAAGTTGTGTAAATGAAATTTTACATTGCTAACATAGGGAATTTTGGAATGCTTTCATTCCATGTGTTAGCGTACACTAATAATTATGTGCATTAATTTAGACAAAGGAGAAATTGTGTAAAATCCCAATTCAGCTTTGAGGGCAGCAGCTGAAGTCTTTTTATCCACCACAAAGATACTTGTGAAATGCTGTGATTGGGTTTGTTGTTCTAGTAGTGATATATATTAAACCCCAAACTTCAGTTTGATATAATGGTTTGGCAGTAACTTTGGCATCATATACTTTAATAAATGGAATGAAAGTTGGATAGCTATATTTTTTTAAGATGTACTTTTATCAGTGTGCTTTTTTAAAGCGGCTCCTTTGATGATGTGGAAAGTAATATCCATTCCAAGTCAAGCGTTTACTTGCTCTATTGGCTCGCTATCCAATGGCTATGATGTTGTTCTAGCTGGGAGAACACGGGTGGACAAACGGAGGCAAGCCAGGACTTAACAAATGCTAACAGTTTATTGCTAACAGGTTGCCAAATGCGGCACTTCGCATTTCGCGCCTTTCAGCTAACAGGCAACAGCTGAGCCCTGCTTTGACAGCCCTTTATATATGCCGGCTGTCAAACAGTCAGCCAATCAGCGTCGAGCACAGCGCCCCCTAGCGAAATGGACCAGAGGGAAAACTTATGATACATAACAGATGTTGTCTGCCAAAGATTATATCTTTTGACTTTGATGTATCAATAATCATTGAATGATTATTTCAGTGGGAGCCAAGCTTTCTTAATAATCTATACAATCCATTTTATGAGCATTATAATAATAAGTATTGTCAGTATAAATCAGTCTGTACCAATGTGTATTTATCACCATAGGCATGTCTCCTTCAGGACCCCTCATTATAAGTACTATACCTAGTACTTATCATAATATTTAAATCATTAATATAGACTAAATAGGAGGGGCTAAAATATTCACCCTTGTCTTACCCCTTGGAAAGTATTGCTCCTTCTTCTCATGGCTCCATTCAGCCCAAACCTCCCTCTCAAACAAGGGCTTGTAGAAAGGACTTGGATCAGAGCCAACAGTCTGTGCTCCATGTTAAGGGCAATCAATTTCCTCTACAATATTTCTACATTTACTATTTCAAATGCTGCACTAACTATAAAACGAGCAAACCCCAGTTTACCAGACTGATATATTTTGTGATTAGATATTTCAGGACAATCTGTTGTCAACATTAGATTATTAATCTTTGCATTTTTTACTATACACATTTAGATAGCTTTACCCAAAACATTGTTGACCTTCTCTAAGGAATGCACTTCTATTCTACCCAAACTCAAGTTTCCCTAAAGAGAATGTGGGATATATTTTAGTCACAATATCTATTAGACTAACTGGCCTGTAATTGCTAAAGTCCTTTTTATTCTATTTTAAATACATAGACACTACTATTGCCACCTTAAATCCGACTAGGGATATTTTTTGAATAGCTGAACATCCATTGGAAAGTCCCCTCCAGGGACCTTATTGCTCAGATTTTTTATGATTAATTTGAATACTAACATAGTAAGATTAAAAAAATAGCTGACATGTTCACTAATATGGTAAAAAGCATGGAGAAGATACAATTGGATCTATTGCTCACTCACCAACACCCTCTATTCATTCTGACATATAGAGAAAAACACACACAAACCTGTGGGACTTTGTAGGTGCCTCCTAACGTTGACGCCTGGACAGAGATGTCCCTGGCAGCTCCATCAATAAGAACCAGGAGGTTCTCCTTCCTTCCACAGCCGTAGTTGGGGACATTGGCTTCTCCAGTGGAGAGAATGTCCAGCAAGGCATCTGAAGTGCGTAAAGTGCTGAAAGAGTTGTCATGGATGTTGTAGCCAAGTGTGAGATTGTGCAGGAGCTGGTGATTCTTGTTGAACAGTTGAATGGCAAAAATGAAGCGTAGTCTTTGTGTGAAACCAAAAGAATGCCTACTGTAAAATAAAAATGTTCATGTTATCATCAACAGCAACAAACTCCTTTTTTTTCAAATTCAATCTTCTTTGTCTCCACAAGCCTATTGAGCCTTAAGCCAACATTGATCCAAAATCAATGATCAGTTATTTAAGTAGTCAAATGACAAACCCAGGATTGTACAGGGAGAGGAAAATAATGTCAACTTCCTTCAGGATTTTTTCAGCTCCATCTTTGGATTTGAGTCTCTTACACAAAATAAGACAAAAGAGGGGGACCATGGAGATCCAAACCATTCAGGAAATTAAATAGGTCTTGAAATATAGGAGCAAATGAAAAAAGGAGAATGATAGAAATGCAAATGGAGGGAATGCAACTCCGCCACCCTGAATGACTTACGAATGACTAGAAGGACTAGAAGGAGCACGGTCGAAAGGCGACATTATATGAGATATTTCTGTTACAGTGTTGATCATAGTAATGAGATGGTCTCCTGGACTGTAAAAGCTCCATGGATTGTTTCCATCCTGGTGCTCCGAACTCAGTGGGCATTTCATTCTAAGCTTCCCAGAGACTGGCTGGGACACCAGCAGCATCAGAAGCAGAAGCAGGAGGTCCATAATTCTTGGGGCTGAATCAATCCCTTTCCTAATTCTCAAGAAAAGCAATGAGACAAGTTAGAAGAATTCAAAGCACTCTCACAAGATGGAATATCCAGTGGCTTTCCTGATATAGAGAAAGACACTCCAGGCTTCACCTGGGAAATAAAGAATGGTACACTCAATGGCACAGACATCGCCTGCCTGAAGACATGTGCCACACAGAATGTGACCCAAGATATTTATCCTTTTCTGATGAAGGATCCCTTCCATATTGCTTCAGCCTGATATTTACATCAAAGACAGTCACTGGAGAAGTAGCAGAAAACTAGGATGGTGATTATTACAGGCAGAAACAACTTTTCCACTGGGGACCCTAAACTTCTTTGCAGACGCATGTAAGGAGGGTTGGCTGGAGAAAAACATGTTAGTGAAAAACTACAGAAACACAACGGGGGCTCTGTTCTGTAGTGGTTGTGATCTTTCCTGTCAGGACATGTCCAGAACGTGATGCATATCTGAATAACAAGGGAATTGACTTCTGCTGCCCTCCAACGTGGTGTTTTGTCTCCAGGGTCTGCTGAGGAAGGTCACCAGAGCTATGAAGTTTGATGCCGCTTGAGGTTGATGTCACCCAACTCTAGTGGTGCCTGTCTTCCAATGCCAAGGAAGCAATGAACATTGAACACTTCCTACTGTTTACTGTAGGGCCTGTTGGAGATTTTCTTGTATTAAATCTATATAAATGAATCCAAAATTGGAGCTAGTTTTAAAATTGTTTATCCCTGAAGTGAAATTACGTTTCCCATCTCTTAGTGATATCAATTTTTGAATGAGAGCTGACAAAGAGGCAGGAAAATGACAGGCTGTATACTGTATCATTGAGTAAATAGTGAGAAACTTATAGAATGGATACAATTTTTTTGACCACTTTACCTTTCTTTTCTGTTGTCCTTCCGTGTTCATGGAAGACACTCATTTTGAAGTTCATTAGTTTATGAAACAAACCGGGTGCAGCTGAGATCACAATGTGGTGGACGGTGCGAACTGATTTTTTTGTCGCATCTACCCAGAATATTGTTTGGGGAAGCTAGTGGACCTTCCTCTGCTTGTGTGGATGTACTTGGTGGGGTGGGACCTTTGTGACATCCCCATCTCCGAGGCTGTGTGTGAAGCTGCACAAAAGACCTCCAGGGGCTTAGAAGGTACAGTTGGAGTGCCTGGATTACTTGAATCCATTGATGGGGGATTATGTCCCTTATCTGGAGGGGAAGATGTGGACACGTCCATCTTGGCCTAGAAGGGAGAACTGGGGGGCTGAGCGAGAGGGAGAGGTTGAAGGGATAGGCAGGTCCTTCATGATCTTGAGGAGCAGAGGATGGCCACTACATCAAAGATGTCCCACTGGAGATCCCTCAGATTCTCCTCATTGCCTGGCTATCAGGCTGATCCTCCTGAATGCCAGGCTGATGTGGAACAAGGTTGCTCTCCTTCACAATGTCTTCTGCCATGTCTCACTAAGGGCTGGCCATGCCCAGAAGGAAGGAAGCCCCTTCTTGGTCTGGAATCTCCCCAGCCCGATTTCTGAGTTTGCCTCAAGGGGAGACCCCAGCGGAGAGGAGGGGGAGCAGCTCCCATCATCCATGGTTTGTTAAAGGCTCTCAGGAAGCTGCACCTGGACCTGCGTTTTGCCTCAGGGTGGCTGAGAGACAATTTCCTCAGCCTAGGTTGTGGGAATATGGTTCTTGCAAAAAAAAAGTTTCCCCAGCTTATTCCATTTATCAACTATTGTTCATCTTCTTTCCACTGAATTAATGTATTTTGGGGTTCCAGTAATTGAGCCCTTGGCCAACAGGCTCAGCCTCAGAAAACAAACCATGGGTGACAGTTACAAGTGTGAATGAAAGTTTCATGGGTGAAGGGACCAGACTAAGTGTGTCCTATGGATCTGATCAGAGGCCGTTTGTGTCTTCTCAGCTGACCTTCTGCCCTGCCCATTCCTGCCCATCCATTGTTCCTACTTGCTAGGAATGGAATTAAAACCCCTCGGTTGGTGTGTGTGTGCGTGTGTGTCTCCTCTGCTGGCTGACAGGAACTGAGAAATATTATTTTGATGAAAGAGGGAAAAATGCCGGATTCCCTGCTGACCCTCCAGTCTCCAATGTCCCCCTCCGGCCCCCATGAAATTAGGGAATGACTTCCGCCTCCTTGGGGACCCTTCACTTCTGAGACCCCCGTCTGTGGGGGGGGGAGAAGAGCCCCTGGCCCCTTGGGTCTCCCTCTGCTACCCCCTCCCTTCCTGACCCCCCCTCAGTTCCCCCACAACCAGCCCTCTGGGGCCCCAGGAGAGGATCGGAGGGGAGACCCTCCCCCACCCAGCTCCAGCTTTCGGAGTCAGGAGCTAAGGCGGCCTGAGGAGAGAGCAAGAAGGCCCAGGGGAAACTCCAGGGTTTAAACCAAGATGGACTTTTATTCAAGGTGCCAAAAGAAGAGAGAAGGTTCCACACACAGAACATGGTTGAAAAAAAGGAGGGAAACCCCCCCCAACTCCCCCCCCCCATTCTCCACTTTTTTCCTTTGCCAGTTTTCCCTCTTTCCGGCTACAAAATGGAGGACCCCATGGGGCTTGTGTCAGCTTTAGCTGTCCCTCTCACTGCCTGTAGGGGGCAGTCTATAGTCTGGCCTTTAAGTGATACCTGGCCTCCACAGGCAGTGTGTAGGACAGCTCAACCTGGCAAAGACCCCACATCCATTTTCTTGCCCAAATCCCTTTTTGGAGAGGATTCGTTTGCCCTCCATAAAGACATAAGCAGTTAGAATAATGGACAAATGGAGTGAAAGGGACCTTAGAGGTCATCTGTCCAAGTGCCCAGTGCAGGATCTACTAGAGCATGTTGCTCAAACTTAGCAACCTGAAGATGAGTGGACTCCAACTCCCAGAATTCCCCAGGCAGCACTCAGGGTCCTTCCTCCACTGGGTCTTTCCATGATTTAGCTGTTCCTCTCACTGCCTGTAGGGGGGTGGCAGTCTATGGTCTGGCCTTTAATCCATACCTGGCCTCCGCAGGCAGTGAGTTGGACAGCTATAGCTGGCAAAGATCCAAGTGTTTCTTTAGGCACCTTCTCACAAGGCCTTTTGAATATGAATCATATCTGATTTTTTATGCGTATTTCCCTGTCATCATCTGGGCCTGGAAAAGGAAACCTGGATTCTCTGGATCTCTAATACCAGATTCCAGTTCCAAGGGACAACATTTTAATTTCACCCCCAGAGAAGGGGTGGAATCTGGGGCTCCCTGACCTCTCCAGGCGACCGAGGGTTCCCCCTTCAGAGGGAGCCTTTCTGGCTGAAGCCAATTTGGGGCTCGAAGCCCCTTCAGGATTGACTCATCAATGGATAAACCACACCCCTAGGTGAAGGCAGCTGGTTGGTGGATATTGTTCAAATCGCAGGTCCAGGCCAATCAGAGCCTTGGCTTGTGATGTCAGAGGCTCCTCCTGAGCTCATTGGCTGGAGCTCGCCATGGCAACCTCCAGCATCCTTGGGGATCTGGACCACATAATGGAGACTCTGCTCAACATCCCTGGAAAATGGCTGGATTGGATGGATGGCACTGGGGGCATCGCAGGGTCTCCCTCGCCTGGGCTCCTCAGGAGGGAAAGATTCTTCCCTTTAAGGCAGAACTAAGGGGGAGAGCTTAGAAAAGTGGGACAGGCGTGTGATACCTGCTGTGTCTGCAGCCTCCATACCTGTCACCAAACTCCTCATCCAACATATATCAAAGGTTCTTGTCTCCAGAAAGGGGCTGGTTGGCTGGCTGGCGGTGAAGTGCACTAGGAAAAACCTGCAAGGTTTAGAGGCCAAAAAATTGGCTTTAGGCTGTCCCAGTTGGACGGGCATTGCAACCACAATGCTAGAGATTGACCCGCTTAATGATTTGGGGAAATTAACCTAAACTGCAACTCCGTTGACCAGAGAGTAGTTATTTCCCAATAACACACTTGGCCTAGTGACTGAAATATTCATTTATTTTCACTTTTTATTGCTTGGATGTTTATACTGCCTTTATTATTTCTCTAAATAGCTCAAGGGAGTGAACATATCAAGATTCCTTCATCCCCACAAGAACAACCTTGGGAAGGCTGAGAGAGGGACTGGCTCAAGGTCACCCACTGGGCTTTCATGGCTGAGATGGGACTCGTAAGTACTGCGAGTGTGGGGGGGGGGTCTGTCTGTCTTAATTCCAATGGTCACCACCTTTTCCTGTTATCAGAAATCATAGCAGTACAAAGACAGCCGAATTGATGGAGAGCCGATATTGACTTCTTTGGAGGTTTTTGAACAATGAGATGCCTTGAGTTGGACTCGGAATCAAATGGGAAGTCAGGATAGTTTGAAGAGAGATCAGTACTGAGGGATTATGTTGGTGTTTCTCAAACTAGGCCCCTTTAAGGTATGGGTGGGGGACTTCAATTCCCAGAATTCTCCAGCCAGCAAGCTCTGCAGATTGTCCATTGGTTCTTCTCTCCCACTGCATCTCATGCTAGAGAAAATGATGGACTCCAAAACTTCAGGAAAAATCCAGAGTGGAGAAGGCAGGTTAGCAAAATTAGCCCTGAACTGAGAGAGGATGTGACTGTGTCTCTCCGTTTTTCAAACAGGTCAGCAACAAGGAAGAAATGGTCATACGGTCAATATCATTGGACCATCTCTCAGTGACCACTGATGGTCCCAACCTCCAGGTTGATGAACTGAGTACTCCTTTGACTTTCAGATCCAGGAATTCCAGTAGGACAATCAATGGATGAAAGAGCAGCACAGCTGTCTCCAGGAGAAAGTGGATCAACTTAAGACCACAACAGAAGATCTGCAGAAGATCATGCCATCAGTTAGAGTTCAAGCTAGAGAACACATCTTTAGTAAAACACATTGAAGAACTCCACGAAGAACTGCATAAGGTCACTACTAGTCAAGTGTCCATCTCAACCAAGAGAAGACTGATTCTGAGAAAGACCTGGAAAAGCTGAGGAACTTTCTGCCAGAAGGTAAGAAATTCCTCCAGAGTCTACAGCATGAACTGACTGAGATGGACCACAGTTACCATGTGCAGAAAAGCTACTACGGCCAACTGAGAAAGTCACCCTCTTCAGAATATGAGGGAAAACAAGAAGCAGCATCTCAAAAGTCTGCAGCAGCTGCATCCAAGATCTCAGATCCGGCTGTGGCCAGACTCACCTGGCACACAAGGTAGCAAGCCCACCCCCCATCTTCTCCCAGGTACACCAGATGGGAAACATGATGTAACTCTACTTTATTGGAAGGATACATAAGAGAATCTTGCATGTCTGAAAGTACGAATCTCCCACCAGCTCTTTTGAAAGCCTGAAAAGTGAGGGAGGGTCTGAGGTTCTTTCTCTGCCAATTATTCACCAGGGGGCTCCCCCACCTTATCTGATTATTCCCTATGCAGCATCTTCTCCTTCTCTCCCCAAGGTCATTTATTTGTTATTACCCCACCTTATTTTTATAAATAACTCAAGACAGTAAACATATCAAACACACCTTCCTTCTCCTATTTCCCCTCACAACAACAACCCTGTGTGGTTGGTAGGTAGAGCGACTGACCCAAAGTCACCCAGCTGGCTTTGATGACTAAGGTGGGACTAGAACTCAGGATCTTCCACTTTCTAGCCTGGTGCCATATTTTATTTGCACATATCTTTACATTTCCTTAACAGTTTGCGGGAATGCTGGTGATATACCCTGACCCAGCAAAGTATTAACTACAGTACTTCCTCATAATTAAGTTAATTAATTAAGATAATGCCTCATAAAACTGAGGAGGTATGAATAGCAATTGGTCCTTGCTCATCTAGTCTTCTATATTATCATTAATACAGGCGGGATAGTTGAAGAAATAGGATATTGTGATGCAACATGTATACCAATTCTTGGATAAAGCTACTTTTATCTTGTTTTAAAAATACCATTCAGCTTTTAGAACAATATCTACGATTTCCTAATAGAGTGCATAAGTAAAATCTAGTAGAAAAATAGAAAAATTAACAGTAGGACTTAACAACTCCCTTTTATTTTATATAAGAAGAAACGAATGGCAGCTACAATGTGAATCTTTCATTAAGATTTCATTTGTACTTTTTCTCATATCATTTCTTTTTTTAATCAATTTTTTATTTTATTCAAAACCTCCAAAAAATGATTAAAAAATTACAAACAAGCCCCTAAAGTTAAATAAAACTACATAAAAAGTACATAAAAAGAAAAACGAAAAGAACCAGTTCAGGTGAGGAAACCAGGAATCTCTCATCAGGGAAAAAAAAAAACATCTCCTGAGTCTGGATGCCATCTTGGGGAGAGTCAGAAAAACACTTTCCTTCCAGTTGTTCAGCAGCGGCCAGTCCTGGATGCTCAGCCATCATCCCTTGAGTCCTGCAGGTCATTTTTCACCAGATGTCCAGGAATTTGAACCCCTGGCATGGTCCTTGTTGACCTGGGACACTAGAGAGCCAATCTGGGTTTCTGTTATGTGTGTTTTCCCCAATTGTTTAGGGGGGAGGCACTCTTTGTCCGATTCCTCTCATGAGTCCTGTCCAGTATGCTTGAACGTCAGTTGTAGCCCTAATCTTCCTCAGAGCACACAAGCCCCACAACCACATCAAGGTCCTGCCTCATGGGGGGGATTGTGGTTCTTCACACAGTCAGCCAGATGTTCAGACTGGATGTCAGCTCTTCCAAGGAAGGCGGCCTTTGGCAATTGACCGATGGTGAGGTTGTCAATGCCGATGGGGTCCAAATTGGGCTCCGGTTGTTTTGGGATTTCACCCACTGCAGCTATTTATTCTGGGGCAAAAGAAGCACCAATTTAATATTTTAATTAAAAAAAATAAGTAAGCAAGAAATAATAAATAAAACTTAGCAACCAAATTAATATTTAAAATTACCAGGCTCCCACTCTTCTTTCTTTTTAGCTTCCAAGGCCAGCCATTCCCACCCAAAAACCCAAAGCAGGCAATGCAAAGCAACCAAGGATCCCAGGTGACCTCAAGAGACCCCAAATCCTCTCCCTTCAGCTAGGACTCTTCTTTTGGACAAGTCCTCCGGCCACTCACTTCTTGTAGCCTCCAAGTTGTCCACTGACTGCAGTCAGCTGGGTTTTTCTGCCTCTTGAATAGAATCCATCTAAGAATTAAATAATATCATCATTATGAGAAAAAAATTGACAACCAAATTAGTTCAAACACTTACCATCCATCACATTGTCATGCAAGGTAGAACGTCTGACATCCTTTGTTCATCAATGATGGGGATGTTGGGGTAGATGGGTTCCGGTATGTATGGTTCCACAGTGATGATAACCTCCACATCTTCGTTTTGTTTCTCTGCTGACACTTGCAGACACCTTTTTCTGGGGATTGGAGGAGAAAAAAAGAATCAAATATAACTGACAGGTACATTGTTTTCTTAACAATGATAATAAAGATAATTCTTAATGGGGACTCCAGATTTTCAAGAAAAGATTGGGAGTTGGATTAGAAGACCTCCAAGGTCCCTTCCAGCCCTGAGGGAGTCTATACTTTCTCCTGTTAGTTCCACCAACATTTTGGGGGGCTTTCAGTGCCCAAGGACTCCCCAGGTTGTGGTGATGCCACTCCCCTGATCAGGAGCAACTTAGTTGCACTGGTGGAAAAATATGCAGAGGTCAATGAAGATATAGACCCCAAGGACAAACAAAGTCGCCTTCCAGGGGTCCCCATAACTTGTCAGAAGGTGCAAAGAGGAAAAAACTGAAGAGGAAATGCTTTGTAAAGTTGATTTGATTCTTTTAAATTTATTTTGTAATGTAAATATATATCTGGATTTGGAATACCCTTCAAGATCTTTTTTTAATCCCTTCAATTCTGTTCAGAAATGGAAGAGACTGAACTCGTGTGGCCATCCAGTGAGAACCCTCAGAATTTCCTTGGAGACCCTGGAAAATGACATTGGTCATCTTTGGAATCTATGCGTTGTTTGGCCTCTGCGTTGAAGGTGTTGCAAGTGTCACCAGAACCACCAGCTGAAGATGAGGAGGAGGCCTCCATCACGGTGGAACCTCCATACTGGAATCCATCGATCCCAACATCACCATCATTGATGGAAGACAATGTCAGACGTTCAGCCCTGGTCAACAATGTGATGGCTGGAATTTCACCCATGGCCGCGATTTGTGCTGGGGCAAAAGACGCACAGATTGAATATTTTAAAAATAATGAAATAGTAAGCAAGAAACAAAACAATAAAAAAACTGAGCAACCAAATTAGGATTAAAGGCTCCTAATCTTTCCTGTTAGCTTCCATAGTCCAACCACCCCCACCCAAAACCCCAAAGCAAGAAATGCAAAAGAACAAAAGGCGTTAAGAATTAAATAACGACAACAATAACAAAATGCCTTTAAAATAGAAAAATAAAGAAAAACTGACAAACACTTAACAACCATCACATTGTCGTGCAAGGCAGAACGTCTGACATCCTTCGCTCATCAATTAAGATGATGTTGGGGTAGATGGGTTCCGGTATGTTCGGTTCCACGGTGATGATATCAGCCTCCACATCTTCATTTCGTTGTTCTGGTAACATTTGCAGACACCTTTTTCTGTGGATTGAAGAAGAGGAAAAGAATCAAATATAACTGCCTGGTACACTGTTTTCTTAACAATGATAATGAAGCTTATTCTTAATGGAGGCTCCAGATTTTCAAGAAAGATTGGGGGTTGGACTAGAAGACCTTCAAGGTCCCTTCCAGCCCTGAGGGATTCTATCCTTTCTCCTATTAGTTCCACCAACTTTTGGGAGATCTTCCAGTGCCCCAGGGCTCCCCAGGTTGTGGTGATGATACTCCCTTTAACAGGAGCAACTTACTTGCATTGCTGGTAAAAAATGCAGAGGCCAACGAATAAATAGACCCCAACAATGAACAATGTGACTTTCCAGGGGTCTCCAAAGATGGTCTGGGGTCTTTCCCTGGATGGCTGACACAGCTCGTTTGGGTCCATTTCTGAAAGAGAGAAGGGATGGAGGAAGAAGAGTCAATTTCTGGTTTTAATAGTTGGTGAAGGGGGCCCTGGCAGGCTGGTGGCTGGGAAGGGGCTCCAGAGATCTGGGCCGAGTTGCCTGGCCCTCACTGGCTCAGCTGATCCGCAAGCCATAATTAAGGGGCGGAGCCTCCATGAGGTGACCGGGGAAGGGAAGGGCTGCCTCCTGTGCTGGCCACGCCCACCCCTTCACTTATATTAGCCTACCCCCAAAAACTCAGGCTAGGGCTTATTTTCAGGGAAAGACGGTATTTCTGACCTGTCCTGTTGTTCCCTCAATGCTCGGTTCTCCCTGAGAAGCTCCTGGTCCTCCCCAGCTTGTTCCCGAACTCTGCAGTGGAGATGATGGCTTTCCTTGTTTACGCCATTGAGTTCTTTCTCCAAACTATTGATTCTGTATTTGTTGTTTCTCTGAGGAGTTCCACCTTCTCCCCAATATTTGTTCTGTAAAATATCTAGACCAGAGTAAAATTAGCTTCCTTGGGTTTGTTATGTGAGTCATCAGACTTGTTTAAAATTAAAACTAATTAAAACACCTGGTATTTTGTTTATTGGCTTGCAATTCAATAGAATAGAATAGAGTAGAGTAGAATAGAATAGAGTAGAATAGAATAGAATAGAATAGAATAGAATAGAATAGAATGGCCAAGTGTGACACAAGGAATTTGTCTCTGGTGCATGTGCTCTCAGTGTACATAAAAAGACAAGATACATTCGTCAAGAATCATAAGCTACAACACTTAATGATAGTCATAGGATACAAATAAGCAATCAGGAAACAATCAATATCAATATAAATCGTAAGGATGTAAGCCACAGTCCTGCAGTCATTATTCCAGGCAATGTAATTCAACCTAGAACTATGGGTAATAGGGGAGAGGGAGGGGGAGGGACAGAGAGGTGGGGAGAGGGGGGGCGCTAAGGAGTATTTAAGATGAAATTTTGGAAGAAAAGTCAGGGCTGCTAGCTAAACATTGCTCACTGCTCAGTTTCTCTTCAAAATCTTAGGAAAGCTCCTTCTTTTCTGTAATTTGTTGGATATTTTTCACCGAAAGCTCCTTGTTCTTCAACTGGAGCTCCTCTTTTTCTGACAAGAGCCTTGAAATTTCCATGGTCTTCCTGTAAATTATGAAGAAAAGAGAGAAATTGGCCTCCTTACTTTTTTTTCACTTGAAACATGACATTGTTTTGTAAATTAAAAAAAAATATTAAACACAACTTTGTGTGTTTTGTGTGTCTCTGTGTGTGTGTAGATATATAAAATTCAGTTTTTCTCTTTGTGCTATAACAACCAGCAGTTTCTCCTTACAGGAAACAAAGCTTCAGCCATTTATTGGGGTATATGAGAAATCAGTAGATTTTCAGGGGCTTCAGCTGTGCCTGAATGCTTCTGCAGCCACATTATTCTACTTTTCTTAATTCTCCTGTTTTCCCCCTAAAAGATTCCCGATCACAGGATCCAATCTGGGTCGGTCACTGGGACCTCAGGTTGAGCCTCCGGAGCTTTCAGACTCTTGCTGGGACCCTTCCTCAGGAACCCAGGGACTTGAGGAGGGTCAGCAGCCCCCAGGGGTCTCCAGGGAAGCCTTGCCTCTTTCCCGCCTCTTCCTCTTCCTCTTTGGGACTTTGAATTAAGGCATCAAACAGACAAGAGGCAGAGACTGTACAGGTAGTCCTCGACTTAACAACAGTTCATTTAGTGACCATACAAATTTACAATGTCACTGAAAAAGCAACTTACGATCATTTTTCACACTTACGACCATTGCAGCTTCCCCATGGTCACATGATCAACATTTAGATGCTGTGCAATTGGTTCCTATTTATGATGGTCGCAGTGTCCGGGGGTCACGGGATCCCCTTTTGCGACCTTCTGACCAGCAAAGTCAATGGGGAAGTCAGGTTCACTTAACAACCCTGTTACTAATTTAATCACTGCAGTGATTCACTTAACAACTATGGCAAGAAAGGTCGTAAAATGGGGCAAAATTCACTTAACTGTCTCGCTTAGCAACAGAAATTTTGGAATAAATTGTGGTCGTAAGTCATAAGTCGAGGACTGTTGTAGGGGATCTCGTAAAATCCAGAGGAGGGGGCTTGGGGCCTGGGGAAGGGGAAAGCACATAGAAAAGGGAGAAAGAAAAACTGAAAATTTCATCTCCACTTTCTTGACTCATCACAACATTCACACAAAACTCACACAGACCAGAATAAATGAGGGATGGAGGCAGGGTCAGCATTCACACTCAGCACCAAAAAGAA
This sequence comes from Natrix helvetica helvetica, assembly GCA_029890345.1. Classification (NCBI taxonomy): domain Eukaryota; kingdom Metazoa; phylum Chordata; class Lepidosauria; order Squamata; family Natricidae; genus Natrix; species Natrix helvetica. The sequence continues at coordinate 229,982 of JAKRSI010000763.1, read as the reverse complement.
TTCAGCTTTTGAAAGGGAGAAACTTACAATTTCTGTTTCTGTAAAACTCTGCAGCATTTTCAACCAGACGGTTTATTCTGTTTACACCCACACAATTTTAATATAGACAAATAAACCATGAAAACCCACCTTCTCTTTCCCTCCACAAAACCACAGAGCCCCCTCCCTCCCTGGTTGCGTCTGCAGGGACTTTTATCATCATCACAGCCCGGCAGAGACCCTGGATTTCCTCCTCTCTGCTTCTCAGCTGAAGAAAGAAATTCCGCTTGTGTGGAATCCAATTGATGGGAGGCAGAGCGATGGGGAAAAAAATCCTCTTCTATTACTGATACTTGTGATGGCCTGAAGGTCTTTGTCTGCTTCTCATCAGCTTTGGGGGCTTCCGATTAGAGCCTTGCAATATAGGAAGCCGATTAATTGATCAAAAGGCAAACAGAAGTGGGGGCCCCGGACCTCCCTCTCCCATCCCTGGGCCACAGTGGGTTTCCCTGTTTCTTTGGGAAAGGTTCCTTCCCCAAGCAGAGCCAGCCCCCCTCCAGCTGCCGTGGGGTCTGGGGTCGCTCCAGCCCTTCCAGGCCGCCTGCCTGCTGCTGTTCCCCACAGGGCTCTCCTCTGGAGACGGAGCCCTGACGTGGCCCTGCAGGAAAGAGGCACCCTCGATGCCTGCAGCCTGGCTGGGACAAAGCCCCTCCAAGCCCCCCCCCAACTCTCAACCGCTGTGCTCTGCCGGGGCTTCCTGGAGGGGCTCCCAGGCAGCCCCCAGGGCGAGCAGAGAAGGGCCTGGAGTCTGGACAGTGGGTGGGAGTGGAGCTCAGAGAGGCCAAGAGGACCTGGAGTCCAGAGAAGGGAAAGGAGGCAAGGGAGATAATAAAGAGAAATATGAAGGGGAGAAAAAAGGGGGGAGGGGAAGGGAGGACCCCAGTCCCACCCCCTTCCTTAAGGGCTTACAATACAATACAATACAATACAATAGTAGAGTTGGAAGGGACCTTGGAGGTCTTCTAGTCCAACCCCCTGCCTAGGCAGGAAACCCTATACCGTTTCAGACAAATAGCTATCCAACATCTTCTTAAAGACCTCCAGTGTTGGGGCATTCACAACTTCTGGAGGCAAGCTGTTCCACTGATTAATTGTTCTCACTGTCAGGAAATTTCTCCTCAGTTCTAAGTTGCTTCTCTCCTTGATTAGTTTCCACCCATTGCTTCTTGTTCTACCCGCAGGTGCTTTGGAGAATAGTTTGACTCCCTCTTCTTTGTGGCAACCTCTGAGATATTGGAACAATGCTATCATGTCTCCCCTAGTCCTTCTTTCTCTTAAGCTAAACATACCCAGTTCCTGCAACCGTTCTTCATATGTTTTAGTCTCCAGTCCCCTAATCATCTTTGTTGCTCTTCTCTGCACTCTTTCTAGAGTCTCCACCTCTTTTTTACATCGTGGCGACCAGAACTGAATGCAGTATTCCAAGTGTGGCCTTACCAAGGCATTATAAAGTGGTATTAACACTTCACGTGATCTTGATTCTATCCCTCTGTTGATGCAGCCTAGAACTGTGTTGGCTTTTTTGGCACACTGCTGGCTCATATTTAAATGGTTGTCCACTAGGACTCCAAGATCCCTTTCACAGTTACTACTACTGAGCAAGGTATCACCTATACTGTACCTGTGCATTCCGTTTTTGTTGCCTAAATGTAGAACCTTACTCTTTTCACCATTGAATTTCATTTTATTAGATAGTGCCCAATGTTTCAAGTTTGTCAAGATCCTTCTGTATTTTAAGCCTGTCTTCTGGAGTGTTGGCTATTCCTGCCAGCTTGGTATCATCTGCAAATTTGATGAGTTCCCCATTTATTCCCTCATCCAAATCATTGATGAAGATGTTGAAGAGTACTGGGCCTAAAACAGAGCCTTGGGGTACTCCACTGCATACTTCCCTCCATGTAGATGCAGTTCCATTGAGAACTACACGTTGAGTGCGGTTGGTCAGCCAGTTACGAATCCATCTGGTGGTGATGCTGTCTAACCCACATTCTTCTACTTTATCTAGTAGTAGGTTATGGTCTACCTTATCAAAAAGCCTTACTGAAGTCCAAGTAAACTATATCAACGGCATTCCTCTGGTCCACTAATTTTGTCACATTATCAAAGAATGCAATAAGATTAGTCTGGCATGATCTGTTTTTGACAAATCCATGTTGGCTTTTGGCTATTACTTTGTTTGCTTCTAGGTGTTCGCAAATTCGTTGCTTGATTATTTTTTCCAGAATCTTTCCTGGTATTGAGGTTAGGCTGATAGGTCTGTAGTTTCCTGGATCTAATTTTTTCCCTTTTTTGAAGATGGGAACCACATCAGCTCTTTTCCAGTTCTCTGGTAGTTCCCCGGTGTTCCAGGATCTCTGAAAGATATAATTCAGTGGTTCTGAGATCTCGTCTGCTAGTTCCTTCAGAACTTTGGGGTGTAATCCATCCGGTCCTGGTGATTTGAACTCGTCTAGGGTAGACAGGTGCTCACTTACCATTTTCTTCCCTATTTCAATTTGTGTTCCTAATTTTGTGGTGCTGCTTTTGATAGGTTGGACTGTTTTATTCCTTTGTGTAAAGACAGATGCAAAACATGAGTTAAATAGTTCTGCTTTCTCCCTGTTGCTTGTCACCTTCTTGCCACTTTCTCCTAGCAATGGACCAATTGTTTCCTTAACTTTTTTCTTCTTTTTAACATGTTGGAAGAAGCTCTTTTTGTTAATTTTTACTTTTGTGGCAAGCCTTTCTTCATTGTGAGCCTTAGCTTTCCTCACTTCATCTTTACAGGCTCGGGCTATTTGCTGATATTCTGCCTTAGTTATGTCCCCCTCCTTCCACTTTTTATACTTACTTTTTTTGTCTTTCAGTTTGTCAGATAGTTGTTTATGCAGCCATGCTGGTTTCTTTTGGGAGCTGTTATTTTTCTTCTTCATTGGTATTGTGTTAGACTGGGCTTTTGTAATCTCATTTTTCAAAATTTCCCAAGCTTCTTGAGTTGTCTTCCCCTCGAGGATTCTCATCCATGGAATTTTTCCCAAGCTCTCTCTAAGTTTATTGAAATTAGCTTTCTTAAAGTCCAAGACTCTAGTTTGACTTTGTTCTACTACTTGTGTTTGGATAATGTTGAATTCCAATATTGCATGGTCACTTGCCCCCAGGGTTCCTATGGCTTCAACACCTTCTATCATTTCTTCTCTGTTAGTGAGAATTAAGTCCAGTATGGCTGATCCCCTTGTTTCCTTCTCTACTTTTTGGAAAACAAAGTTGTCTGCTAGGTTTGTTAGGAACCTGTTGGATCTTCCACTTGGTGCAGAGTTTGTTTCCCAGTTGATGTCAGGGTAGTTAAAATCTCCCATTACTATTGTGGTGTGCTTCCTACATACCTTAGTTAGCTGACTAGCAAAAAGTTCATCTTCTTCCTCTGCTTGGTTGGGTGGCCTGTAGTATAGACCTATGGCAATGTCATTTCCCCCACAACCTTTAATATTGACCCAAATGCATTCAAGATAGTTCTCATTATTGTTGTGCTCTATTTCTGTAGAGACGTAGTTATTTCTTATATATAATGCAACTCCACCTCCTCTTTTATTTGGTCTATTTCTTTTAAATAATTTAAATCCTTCTAGCTGTATGTTCCATTTGTCAGTTTCATCCCACCAAGTTTCTGTAATGGCAATAATATCATATCTGCCCTCTTTTACTTGAATTTCTAATACTCTGTGCATTGGTATATAGACATTTGAGTCCATTTTGATTGACCTTGTGTTTACTGTCTACATAACCTGTGTTATGCCTGACTGCCCCTATTTTCTTGCCACTTGTGTGATTCATGCACATGGTATGGCAATCACTATTACATGCTTGGTTTTGCTTGACAACAGGAATGATAATCTTACCCACACACACATCTATGTTACATGCATTTATAACCCTATGAATTTTAGTTTGCTGGGGACAGAGATGTTCTGTATCTATTAATTCTCTGTCCCCGCTCTTCAGTTTAAATGTTTATCAAGAAAATCTGTGAATTTAATGCCAAGTAACTCAGTCCCTTTCTTGGATGGGTGCAACCCATCTCTTTTGTACAGTTTTTCATTGGACCAGCTACAGGCATCATGACTAATAAAACCAAAGCCTTCCCTTTTACACCACTCCTTTAGCCAAACATTAAACTCTGCTACACGCTGGCCCTTCCCTTTTTGTTCCTTATATACAGGTAAAACCTCTGAAAAGATAAGCCTACAACCTATACTATTAAGTTCATACCCCAAGTTCTGGAAATCATTCTGCACAGAAAGTACATCTTTCTGGGATAGATCATTAGTGCCAAGATGTATAATAGCATCAACGTCACAGTCCTTACTTGCATTCTTGACTATCTTAAGAATACGCCTCTTGTCTCTGCTGGCAGTAGCACCTGGCAGACACCTGACCTCTTTTAAAACCTCCATATCCTCTCCTAAATTAACATCTCTTACGATTGAATCACCAACCAGAAGGTGACTTCTCTTTTTACATACCTTGATCTTCTTCTGCGACTGATGTGTGATACCTGGTTCCCCTTTTCACCTTTCCAAAGAAAGTTCTTCGTTTTGGACCACGATTCCCTGCTTATTTGAGTCATCATTATCACAACTGCCTTGACCTATCTCTTTAGTGTCCCCATTAAGGCCAGCAAGGGCACTATATCTGTTTTGCTGGGTCACAGCAAAAGCTTTGTGTTTATGGTTCACAGCTCTCAACCTGCCAGATCCCACAGTTGTCCAGACAGCTCTTCTCCTGCAAGATCTTTGTGGTAGAGGGGGCTGATAGTGTGGCTTCGCCATAGAGTGGAATGGCTGACGTAGACACCTAGTTTCTGCTTGGAGAGCACAGATTACAGATTCTAGATAGGTAATCTGCCCATGTAGACTCGTAATTTGTTTACAAAGGGGACAGTATCCAAATTTGAAAAGAGTACTGCGAAAGACAGGTGCAAAACAGCAATTACATTGAACTAAGCCAGTCATTTTGAAATAAATAAAATCACAATCTCAAACACACTAATCCAGAATGTATTATTGCTATTTTGGTTTATAGATATATGATTCTGTGACTCACCCCCCTTCTATCCAGCAGCTCCAATCCCTGCTTCAGGAAGGTTCAAATGATATGGAGTTTAAGGGCCCCCACCTCAGTGTCTTTGTCTCTGTGACTCACCCCGCCTTCTCTCCAGCAGCTCCAATCCTAGCTTCAGGAAGGTTCAAATGATATGGAGTTTAAGGGCCCCCACCTCAGTGTCTTTGTCTCTGTGACTCACCCCGCCTTCTCTCCAGCAGCTCCAATCCTAGCTTCAGGAAGGTTCAAATGATATGGAGTTTAAGGGCCCCCACCTCAGTGTCTTTGTCTCTGTGACTCACCCCGCCTTCTCTCCAGCAGCTCCAATCCTAGCTTCAGGAAGGTTCAAATGATATGGAGTTTAAGGGCCCCCACCTCAGTGTCTTTGTCTCTGTGACTCACCCCGCCTTCTCTCCAGCAGCTCCAATCCTAGCTTCAGGAAGGTTCAAATGATATGGAGTTTAAGGGCCCCCACCTCAGTGTCTTTGTCTCTGTGACTCACCCCGCCTTCTCTCCAGCAGCTCCAATCCTAGCTTCAGGAAGGTTCAAATGATATGGAGTTTAAGGGCCCCCACCTCAGTGTCTTTGTCTCTGTGACTCACCCCGCCTTCTCTCCAGCAGCTCCAATCCTAGCTTCAGGAAGGTTCAAATGATATGGAGTTTAAGGGCCCCCACCTCAGTGTCTTTGTCTCTGTGACTCACCCCGCCTTCTCTCCAGCAGCTCCAATCCTAGCTTCAGGAAGGTTCAAATGATATGGAGTTTAAGGGCCCCCACCTCAGTGTCTTTGTCTCTGTGACTCACCCCGCCTTCTCTCCAGCAGCTCCAATCCTAGCTTCAGGAAGGTTCAAATGATATGGAGTTTAAGGGCCCCCACCTCAGTGTCTTTGTCTCTGTGACTCACCCCGCCTTCTCTCCAGCAGCTCCAATCCTAGCTTCAGGAAGGTTCAAATGATATGGAGTTTAAGGGCCCCCACCTCAGTGTCTTTGTCTCTGTGACTCACCCCCCCGCCTTCTCTCCAGCAGCTCCAATCCTAGCTTCAGGAAGGTTCAAATGATATGGAGTTTAAGGGCCCCCACCTCAGTGTCTTTGTCTCTGTGACTCACCCCGCCTTCTCTCCAGCAGCTCCAATCCTATCCACTTCAGGAAGGTTCAAATGATATGGAGTTTAAGGGCCCCCACCTCAGTGTCTTTGTCTCTGTGACTCACCCCGCCTTCTCTCCAGCAGCTCCAATCCTAGCTTCAGGAAGGTTCAAATGATATGGAGTTTAAGGGCCCCCACCTCAGTGTCTTTGTCTCTGTGACTCACCCCGCCTTCTCTCCAGCAGCTCCAATCCTAGCTTCAGGAAGGTTCAAATGATATGGAGTTTAAGGGCCCCCACCTCAGTGTCTTTGTCTCTGTGACTCACCCCGCCTTCTCTCCAGCAGCTCCAATCCTAGCTTCAGGAAGGTTCAAATGATATGGAGTTTAAGGGCCCCCACCTCAGTGTCTTTGTCTCTGTGACTCACCCCGCCTTCTCTCCAGCAGCTCCAATCCTAGCTTCAGGAAGGTTCAAATGATATGGAGTTTAAGGGCCCCCACCTCAGTGTCTTTGTCTCTGTGACTCACCCCGCCTTCTCTCCAGCAGCTCCAATCCAATCTAGCTTCAGGAAGGTTCAAATGATATGGAGTTTAAGGGCCCCCACCTCAGTGTCTTTGTCTCTGTGACTCACCCCGCCTTCTCTCCAGCAGCTCCAATCCTAGCTTCAGGAAGGTTCAAATGATATGGAGTTTAAGGGCCCCCACCTCAGTGTCTTTGTCTCTGTGACTCACCCCGCCTTCTCTCCAGCAGCTCCAATCCTAGCTTCAGGAAGGTTCAAATGATATGGAGTTTAAGGGCCCCCACCTCAGTGTCTTTGTCTCTGTGACTCACCCCGCCTTCTCTCCAGCAGCTCCAATCCTAGCTTCAGGAAGGTTCAAATGATATGGAGTTTAAGGGCCCCCACCTCAGTGTCTTTGTCTCTGTGACTCACCCCGCCTTCTCTCCAGCAGCTCCAATCCTAGCTTCAGGAAGGTTCAAATGATATGGAGTTTAAGGGCCCCCACCTCAGTGTCTTTGTCTCTGTGACTCACCCCGCCTCTCTCCAGCAGCTCCAATCCTAGCTTCAGGAAGGTTCAAATGATATGGAGTTTAAGGGCCCCCACCTCAGTGTCTTTGTCTCTGTGACTCACCCCGCCTTCTCTCCAGCAGCTCCAATCCTAGCTTCAGGAAGGTTCAAATGATATGGAGTTTAAGGGCCCCCACCTCAGTGTCTTTGTCTCTGTGACTCACCCCGCCTTCTCTCCAGCAGCTCCAATCCTAGCTTCAGGAAGGTTCAAATGATATGGAGTTTAAGGGCCCCCACCTCAGTGTCTTTGTCTCTGTGACTCACCCCGCCTTCTCTCCAGCAGCTCCAATCCTAGCTTCAGGAAGGTTCAAATGATATGGAGTTTAAGGGCCCCCACCTCAGTGTCTTTGTCTCTGTGACTCACCCCGCCTTCTCTCCAGCAGCTCCAATCCTAGCTTCAGGAAGGTTCAAATGATATGGAGTTTAAGGGCCCCCACCTCAGTGTCTTTGTCTCTGTGACTCACCCCGCCTTCTCTCCAGCAGCTCCAATCCTAGCTTCAGGAAGGTTCAAATGATATGGAGTTTAAGGGCCCCCCCTCCTCAGTGTCTTTGTCTCTGTGACTCACCCCGCCTTCTCTCCAGCAGCTCCAATCCTAGCTTCAGGAAGGTTCAAATGATATGGAGTTTAAGGGCCCCCACCTCAGTGTCTTTGTCTCTGTGACTCACCCCGCCTTCTCTCCAGCAGCTCCAATCCTAGCTTCAGGAAGGTTCAAATGATATGGAGTTTAAGGGCCCCCACCTCAGTGTCTTTGTCTCTGTGACTCACCCCGCCTTCTCTCCAGCAGCTCCAATCCTAGCTTCAGGAAGGTTCAAATGATATGGAGTTTAAGGGCCCCCACCTCAGTGTCTTTGTCTCTGTGACTCACCCCGCCTTCTCTCCAGCAGCTCCAATCCTAGCTTCAGGAAGGTTCAAATGATATGGAGTTTAAGGGCCCCCACCTCAGTGTCTTTGTCTCTGTGACTCACCCCGCCTTCTCTCCAGCAGCTCCAATCCTAGCTTCAGGAAGGTTCAAATGATATGGAGTTTAAGGGCCCCCACCTCAGTGTCTTTGTCTCTGTGACTCACCCCGCCTTCTCTCCAGCAGCTCCAATCCTAGCTTCAGGAAGGTTCAAATGATATGGAGTTTAAGGGCCCCCACCTCAGTGTCTTTGTCTCTGTGACTCACCCCGCCTTCTCTCCAGCAGCTCCAATCCTAGCTTCAGGAAGGTTCAAATGATATGGAGTTTAAGGGCCCCCACCTCAGTGTCTTTGTCTCTGTGACTCACCCCGCCTTCTCTCCAGCAGCTCCAATCCTAGCTTCAGGAAGGTTCAAATGATATGGAGTTTAAGGGCCCCCACCTCAGTGTCTTTGTCTCTGTGACTCACCCCGCCTTCTCTCCAGCAGCTCCAATCCTAGCTTCAGGAAGGTTCAAATGATATGGAGTTTAAGGGCCCCCACCTCAGTGTCTTTGTCTCTGTGACTCACCCCGCCTTCTCTCCAGCAGCTCCAATCCTAGCTTCAGGAAGGTTCAAATGATATGGAGTTTAAGGGCCCCCACCTCAGTGTCTTTGTCTCTGTGACTCACCCCGCCTTCTCTCCAGCAGCTCCAATCCTAGCTTCAGGAAGGTTCAAATGATATGGAGTTTAAGGGCCCCCACCTCAGTGTCTTTGTCTCTGTGACTCACCCCGCCTTCTCTCCAGCAGCTCCAATCCTAGCTTCAGGAAGGTTCAAATGATATGGAGTTTAAGGGCCCCCACCTCAGTGTCTTTGTCTCTGTGACTCACCCCGCCTTCTCTCCAGCAGCTCCAATCCTAGCTTCAGGAAGGTTCAAATGATATGGAGTTTAAGGGCCCCCACCTCAGTGTCTTTGTCTCTGTGACTCACCCCGCCTTCTCTCCAGCAGCTCCAATCCTAGCTTCAGGAAGGTTCAAATGATATGGAGTTTAAGGGCCCCCACCTCAGTGTCTTTGTCTCTGTGACTCACCCCGCCTTCTCTCCAGCAGCTCCAATCCTAGCTTCAGGAAGGTTCAAATGATATGGAGTTTAAGGGCCCCCACCTCAGTGTCTTTGTCTCTGTGACTCACCCCGCCTTCTCTCCAGCAGCTCCAATCCTAGCTTCAGGAAGGTTCAAATGATATGGAGTTTAAGGGCCCCCACCTCAGTGTCTTTTTGTCTCTGTGACTCACCCCGCCTTCTCTCCAGCAGCTCCAATCCTAGCTTCAGGAAGGTTCAAATGATATGGAGTTTAAGGGCCCCCACCTCAGTGTCTTTGTCTCTGTGACTCACCCCGCCTTCTCTCCAGCAGCTCCAATCCTAGCTTCAGGAAGGTTCAAATGATCAAGGCTGTTCAACCTTGTGTAAAGCAAGGCAGGAGAATTGGGGCATTTCAATTGTATAGGATCAAATGAATTCTCAAGAAGAAAACTGCTGTAGCTTTAAAAATCTTCAGCTTCATTTTATCCCTGAGCTTGAAGGTTCTTTCCAGGTTGACTGTCCGAGGCCTCCTGAGCTTCAAGAGAGCTCTGGGGTTCCTTCCAGGACTCATAAGAGGGCCAGTTGAGCTTCTTGGCCGAATTACAAGGAGAAAAAAAATCTCCAGACTGTTTCTCTTCTCACCAGGGAGGAAGAGTTTTTTTTTTATCATCCCCTCCAATTTCACCCCCTCCCTTTCTTTCCTGTGGAGGCCCCAGTGAGGACCCCAGACCCCTCCCAGCCCTGGGACACAGCGGTTTCTCTGTTTCTTTGGGAAAGATTCCTTCCCCAATCAGAGTCTGCCTGAGCCCCATCATCCACTGCCCTCCATGTCTAGGATCAGCTGAATTCCTCCATTCAGACCATAGGAAAAAGGGAGTTTGGACAGAGTCTCTGGGTCAGTCTCCGTTCTTCCACTTACTCCACAAAGCCAAATTCCCCCTCAGTTCCTGGACACCTCCGGCCATCGGTCAGCAGAGCTCAAAGCAGGGCCAGAGTGGCTGAGAATTGGGATGGAAGGGACCACAAATCCTCCAAGCCTCCCCAGCACAATGGACTCTCAGACACAGACTGTGGCCTCACAGATGCTCCTAAATGGGGCCTTTATGGGTCAGTGGGAAGGGTCATATAGGATGAATCTCACAACACTCATCCTATAGGGGTTCCCCATCTGCTGTCCCTGGTGGCAGATCTAAGATTGGGAATCCCACTGCTGACACCAGTTTCTGTGGAATCAAACGAAGGACCCCAAAACCCCAATAATCCAGGCTCTGTGCAGCTATTATTATTAGTTTCCACTGGAGGAATTTCCCTGCATAAAATAGTGAGAGGAAACCTTACAGACAGAAGGAAGCAAGAAATTGACAGGAATCGGGAGCTGCCTTGCTGTTTGCCTGCTCAGCTCCTTTTGAAATCCTGGATTTCTGTCTGCAATCCATCTCATCTGCCAGCAAGGGAATCTGCCTGCCTGCCTGGTGCCTTCAATTGAGGAAGCAAGTGGGGTTTTTTTAAACTTTTTTTTTTTAAAGGTTACTTGGGTTTTTTAAGGAATTTTCTTTAGGAAATAATAGCCATTTAAAATTTATAACATTTTAGCTGCTTTTATATTTTTATATTTGTGCAGCTTTCTGAGATTTTATGTGTTTCTGTAGTGTTTCACACTCTACACAAACACACAAAATCACATCAAGCTTTATTTGACGTTTTGTGCTTGTGATAGTTGGTTTTGTGAGTTTTCTGTGTGAGTTTACTGCTTGTTGTTGCAGGGGGCATTTTGTGTGCTTTTACATTGTGTGAGGGTTGCACAATGGCATTGCGTTTCTGTTAAGTGTGAAAGTTGTTTTTTGAGCTCTTTGTGGCTCTGTGAGTTTCCTGCTTGTCGCAGGGGCCATTTTGTGTGCTTTTGCAAGGGGGGTTGGACTAGGGGGCAGGGGGTTGGACTAGATGACCTGCAAGGTCCCTTCCAACTCTGTTTATCTGTTAACTTGTTAAATCTGTTAAGTCTGTTAAGTGTTGCAGGGGGCAGTTTCTGTGAGGTACGGCTGCTTTTGCATTGTGTGTGAGTTGCACAATGTTGCATTGTGGGTGTGTTGCACAATGTTGTGAGTCAGTTGTGTTGTTTTTGTGTTAAGTCTGAAAGTTGCTTTTTGAGCTCTTTGTGGCACTGTGAGTTTCTTGCTTGTGGCAGGGGCTCTTTTGTGTGAGGTGCAGCTGCTTCTGCATTGTGTGCGAGCCAGTTGTGTTGTTTTTGTGTTAAAACTACTTTCTTGTGTTTTGCGTGTTTTGTATTGCTTCCATCACTGGTCCTCAGCTGACAAAGCTCTTTTTCTTCCTTTTGCAGTAGCAGCTTTTACTGGCAAAAATGAAAAGGCAACAAACTTTGGTCGATTTCTTGGCCACGAAACCAAAACTGTCACAACAACCATCAGACTTGACTTTGGATAAGTATAAGTATAGTCTTTATTGTCATTGTACTTAAATACAACGAAATTGGTTTTAACCTCACTGGTGCAAAGTTATAACAGAAATGAAAAAAGAAAGAAAAAGAAACTAGCATGTGCATGGAATGATTGTGGTTGTATTTAAAAGTCTCACAGCCCAAGGATAGAAACTATCTTTAAACCTGTTTGTTCAGCTGGCTATACTTTGATGTCTTCTGCCCGATGGTAGAAGTGCAAAGAGACACTGACCAGGGTGTGAATCATCTCTGAGTATCTTCCTTACTCTGCTAAAGCAGTGAGATCTGACAATGTCATCCAGTGGTGTCAGAGGGCAACCAATGGTTTCTTGTGCCAAATTGATCACTCTCTGTAGTGCCTTCTTGTCTGCAGCTGTTAAACCAGCATCCCATGCTGTAATGCAATATGTGAGGACACTTTCTATTTGGACCGATAGAAAGAGGTAATTAGCCGTTGTTCCACCTGATTTTTTTTGCAGGACTCTAAGGAAATCCAAAGCCATCCCAAGCACCACAAGGAACACCACTCCCACCACTTGAACTTGGACTCGGAGAAAGCAGCAAGCCAAGTATTGAGTCACCCGAGCCCGAAATTAAAATCATTCTCCCTGACTGTTGGACATTGCAGCAGTACAGCAACTTCCAAGAAAAGTATTCGGGATTGGATGTGTCAAACAAGAAACTAGGTTGCAAGTAGTGTGCGAAACATGACTTTGCAACAGAGAGCGGTATTCATGTGTCCAAAGAATGGAAGCATTCCAAGATTGAGCCAGCTGGGAAAAGATAAGGAAGTGCAGCAGGCATCTCTACGGAAGAAAATGAGAGAACATTTCACATCAAAATCACACACCATTTGTAGAGACAACGTCAGACAAGGGGAGCAGGATGCCATAACAAAAGCAATGGAGAAGATGCCTGGAAAGCATTTAGACACCACTTCTAAAATGTTCAAAACTGTTTACAGCCTGGCAAAAGCATGAAGACCAATTTCAAGCACAGAAGAATTGACAGAGTTGCAAACTGAAAATGGAGTAGATCTGGGAATAGGATTGCATTCAAGGCCAACAGTTGTGAAAATAGTTGAGTGCGTTGCTAGCAAAATAAAAAACGAGATGTTTTCCAACATCAAGGAAAAGTTGACGGACTAATTTTTTCAGAAACCTTCAAAAACATAAATTTTGTTGAAAAATCATCGATTTGTTGGACTTCATTGGGAAAGACTTTTAGGAAGCATCATAACAAATTTGCAGAAAAAAAATAATGGACTGTGAACATTTAAAAACAGGGAGCCAGTTGCAAGACACCACATATAAATTACAATTTTTTACATTTTTTGGTGCCAGAGTACTGGGATATTGCAGAAGTAGTAGTTCCATGGACAGCAGCTGAAGAACAACTGCACACACTTGGTGACATTTTCAATTACAACATTAACATCAACGACTACAGAGATTTTTTGGAGAACGTGTTAAAAGTTTGAAGAACTAGGCAATTCCTGTCAGTATTTAAAAAGCAAAGGATATTGTCAGAAAAATTGCTTCAGTTCTGCAGAAGCAGAAAGGGGTTTCTCGAAAATGAACTTCATATGTTCCTAGAGCAGAAGTCGCCTTACCACTTCTAATTTAACCAACCTCATGACCATCAATATTACTGGCCTACCTCTTCCAAAATGGGACCCTATTCCTGCAGTGAGAAAGTGGCTACGAGGACACCATCGCTCAGCCGATGATCCCAGACTCAAGATCAAGAAAAGTGGATGTGAGGAGAGCGCCAATGAAAAATTGATGTGGAAACATCTTATAAAGTGAAAGACAACTAACACTTTTATGTAAGTATTTGTGTACCTCTTTTATTGTTGTGTGTAGTTCTTTTATTCTTATTTAAGTATTAAATGGTTAAATTTGTTAAACCGGTTAAATTTTTAATGTTATAGCTTCTTACCAGGTTAAATCAGGTTAAATATCATGGTATAGGTTCTTTGTGTAGGTCATTATTATCATTGGTGCACTGAAGAAAACACTTGTATTGCTCTTATGTAAGTATTTGTGTTCCTCTTATTGTTTTATATACTTCGTTTATGCTGTAAGGTTCCAGCAGTTTTCCCTGAGCCACTAAAATGCCAAAGAGTGAGACTCCAGATGAGGCTTGCAAAAAGTATCAGCTTTTATTTATGGCCATAGCAAAAGCTGGGTGACAAAACTATATCCAAAACATACAAACAAAAGGCATGTAAGGAATAGCCACCCCCTGCGAGAGTGGCTCGGAGGATTATGTACATTTTAGGCAGATAGAAACAAAGTTTATCCAATCAGAGACAAAGATTCGTTACCAACGTGATCTTTAAAGTGTTCTTTTGTTCAAGCTCCTGTCTCTGTCTACCTTATCTGTGGAGTATTCCTATAGCCTTGTGTAAGGGGGTGGCTGCCCCCCTTTGCCAAGTTATTTTTCGACAGAATGCTTTAAGGATTTATGAGCCAGGAAAACTCCCTAGTTTGGTTCCTTTATCTATATAGTTTGATATTCCCATGTGAATGCATGACAGTAGTTTGGTTCAGGCCTTGTTGAAGCTGAAACGAAAGTAGGCCATGAGAATGTGACCTTTAACATACATAATGCTTGCATAGGTTGATGGTTAACTGCAAATATCTAACTGTGTATAGGATGTTTGCTGACCACAATATTTAACTAACCGTTTATCTAGCTTAGCATAGCGTTTGTATAGGTTGTTGGTTAACTGCAAATATCTAACTGTGTATACGATGCATTATTAGGGATGTTTTTGAAAACCCCTTAACTGCTACATACCTATTAATTGTTTTCTTGTGGAAAATTGCTGAATGTACTTCTTTGTATGTGTCCACTCCCCCACCTTAAAGAAACTGCTTAATAAAAGGGTCTGTGCAGAACATGTCAGGAGGAATGTAGCCATACATCCTCCAGGCACTCTGTGCTTGCCTACCTCGAGCTAACTCTTTGTGTGGTGTCTTAATTTGCGGCCTTCGTCCACGTGTGGACCCTCCAAATTCCCGGTGAGGACCGGGGCTCGTTCTCCCACCCAAGGGAGAACCCAGAAGGCCCAGACAGGCGAATCCGGACTCGAGTATGTTGCGACCCTTGCAGCGACATCTGGGGGCTCGTCCAGTCCTGTATTGGCGTCTTCATGGACACGATCGTTGTCTAGCGGTGTGCTCTCCTTCACTCCTGTGACCTTACCCGGCCGGACGCGCCACTGTGCACTCGTAAGTCATGGGCTCCTCGGGCTCAAAGGTTTCTGCTCATCACCGAGAGGAACTTTTCGCTCTCGTGAAGCATATTAATTCTCTCCAAAAGATTAATAGCATCACTGTCTATCCGCTTTCTCGAAAATCTATCGCTTATTCTCTATCCTAATTCTCCTTCAGACGATTCTTCCGTTTCTTTTGTTCCTAATCCTTCTCCTTCGGACGTAACCCCGAAGGTTTCACCACCTCCTTATGAGGCCCCCAAAGTCTCAGTCGCTTCCTCCGCTCCCCCGGCGGAGACTTCTGCTTCTTTTCCTACTGAAACTCCTACTGACTTTCCTGACGTAGATCCACGGGCTGGCTCCTTTTCTGCCTTTGTTGCCTTGTATGTATGTATGAAATGAAGGAAGTTCCTACTAAAGGTTTGCCTTCAACCTGAGTAAAAACCCTCTGCACATTTTTCTGACCAACCTACTCTATTAGTCCTAAAGTAAAAACCTGGCCTCCAGAAGGCAGTTTTGATTTAGATTTTGTCAACAAATTTGCTGATTTTCTGGCCACCATCAGATGAATCAAGGGCCCCACCCAGATGCAAATGATGTGTTAATGAAAGTCTCCATACATCTTGGATCTTTAAAAATATGCCAGCATGAGCCAACCTAGAACCCTGGCTGAATGCAAACAATGTGTGGACAAACATCTCTGTACATTGTTTTTATACATCTTGATATTTAAAAATGCCAGCGCGTGCTGGGATATCAAGATAGAATTTGGATCTTTAAAACTTAGCCAGTGTCCGCTGGCAGATCCAAATTAAGAAACGAACACCCCAGGGCAGAGACAGGCATTAACAATCTAGTGCGTGATCATCTCCAGACCTGGAGGGAAGTTGAGATCCTTTAATAATAGAAAATGGAGCTCATTGGCTTATGTACAGCTCCCTGAAGTAATTGTAATAACTGCCTTGCATGAAGAAAGAATGAAATGGGATTTTTATATGTAAAATTAATGATTGTAGTGCAAATGTGAGTAGGTTGATGGTAAAAGTTGGTATGAATGTAGTTTGATTCCCTTTTATATAAAGGATGGTATGTGTGTGTATGCATGTGTGTTATCATTTCCAAATTGTTTGGCATGAGCAAGCATGAAGGTTTGATTGCAGTATGAATGTGAATATGTGTCCCCCATGCCCCAGGGAGTGATAAGTGAATGGCTCCAGAGGTCCACGTGATTGCCTGTGTGAATTTCCCCCTCCCCCCACCCACTCTTCCTTCTGGGTCATTCTTTGGAGGGAAGCAGGAGGAGCGGGGAGAATGAGTGTTTGCTCATTTTTACCATGAGTGTGTGTATGAAACGCCCCAGTGATATCTGTGAATGCCTCTAAGAGCAGTTGGTCAATGGAACGGCTTGCCTCCAGGGGTTGTGAATGGCCCAACACTGGAGGTCTTTGAGAGGATGTTGAATGGTTATTTGTTTGAGATGGTATAGGTTTCCTGCCTAGGCAGGGGGTTGGATTGAAGGACCTCTAGGGTCCCTTCCAACTCTGGTATTGTATTGTATTGTATTGTATTGTATTGTATGAATTGTAGATAGTTTTAATAAAGCATGACTGCATAAAATGTTATAGTCTTTTTTGTTCCAACCTTTTTTGTTTGAAAGGAGTTATTTTGCTAATTAATTTATGGCAGCTATTGGGGAATCTTTGTTTGGATTTGTCCGTTTTTGTCTGCCGCTATCTAAAGTTTTTTATTTGATTTATTTTTTCTTTTTTTTTTTTGTGCCCTTGCCACAGTTCAAAAGATTAATGAGATTTTGAGCATTCCATTTGTGGTTTGCGTAACTTGTCAGCTAATTCTTATGATGTTTTTTTTTAAAGACAACAGACTCCGTTTTAAAATGTTTTGCCATTTTTTTAGGCAGTTAAATTAATAACCTTGGTTTTTTTGTAGAAATTGGACTGATTTTATTAACATTATTTTTTCTATTCCAAAATTTGATTTTTTTATTTTATTTTCAAAATAATTTTTTTTCAGTGTCTTTTAATTGACTATGTGGTCTGTATGGCTTTTCTGCTTGCCTATTGTTCTCAATTCTTTGCTTTCATAAGACTGTTTTTTTTTGGGGGGGATGGAAGATGAAATTGTTTATAAGGACTCTTATGAAAGTTTCCTACCTTGCAATATTGTTGTTCTTGTAACACTAAAAATTGTTTTTTGCTATTTTATTTTTTCACATCTTTTTTTAATAAGCTTTTAAACTATATTTCTGACTTTTATTATGTGTGTCAATTTATTTTTAATTTTTTAGAAACTATGTTTTTTTTTTTCTTTAGATTTATTTTTGATTATTTTTTTTCTCATCACAATGCCTGGGGACTGGCACAATTTTGCCATATGCCACTCAACCAGGCCAAGCAAATTGTTTTATTTTGTTCCCAGTGTTTTGGGGCATCCCCCTCTGGGGACAAAGAAGTTAATTTTTATGATTTGGCCTCTAATCACTATGGCAAATGGATGTCACCTATGTTTTCTTTTTTTTGGCTCCTTAGAAATAAATTCATTTATTTAGTTAGGGGGTTGGACTAGAAGACCTCCAAGGTTTTTTCCAACTCTACTATTGTATTATTATTGTATTATCTATTTTTAATTTTTGGCCACATTTTTTTTCAGCCTTTATTGCCTTGGGCAAACTTTTTTTTAAAAAACTGACAATGGCCTGGCCTATTTTTCATTGGCCTTTTTGTAATTTTGTACTAATTGCACCAGTTTTAATTTTTGGGTTTTTCCTTATAATTCCACAGGTTAAGCCATTGTGGAACGTGTTAATTGGTCCTTCAGGGACTGTTTTTTCAAACATATAAAAAAGGAGGGATTTTGGGTACCTAGTAATTTGGTGTACCCCAATTTGGCTAATTTGGCATAGGTAACACAATAGATTTAAAAAGTTTGTTTGCCTCCCCCGCAAGGGGGACGAGGATATGCTGTGCTTGTTTTTACAGATTTTTATGGATTCTAGTACGTGATGTTTGTCTAGACAAGAATATTGTCGTACCAGTTCCCAAATCCAGTTCCAGAGATGACCAAGATGACTTTACAGACAGCACAGTGGCCAATACGATCTTGCCAAAACAGCTGTCCAGTGATATGAAAAACCAAAAACCACCAAAGCAGTGCTGAAACAACGACACGACAACTTATGTGCTGCCATTTTTGCCAAGTTTTTAGTCATCATTAGTCATCATTTGTTTATGTTTACTTGTTTTGTCATCTCACCAAAAAAACTCATTTGAACAGTGACTGCAATAAAAATCTATGGGTGCAACTAACATTACACACACTGACTTGAACTGTACATGAAACATTTGCTTTTTATATGCTTGGATCCTGTTTGAATTTTGCCTGCAGTAATTCAACACTTCATTGGTTCGAATTATAAGACTATCTTTCATTGAGGATTAATTGCTTATGATCCTCCCTCTGATGCAATTGCTTTGTATATATTGATAGTAGCAGTTCCTAAAAATGTAACATGTGTTAAAGTAGTTAACTGTATATTTTTAAGTAATAAGCCTTATTGTCTCTTATTTCTTCCTCCTATTTTGCTCTTAATAACAGTTATGCCTTTCCTAATGCTGATCCGGAGTGTTGGATGTGCCTTTTTTTCCAACCACCATTTTATGAGGCCATAGGTTCTGCCGTACCTTTTCAATCTATGGTTGCTCTCCAGAATTCTCTTACTTCACTATCTGAAGTTGTTTTACAGAATAGAAGAGGATTGGATTTGTTATTTTTGAAACAGGGCGGCTTATGTGTAGCTTTAAAAGAAGAATGTGGTTTTTATACTGATAGTTCAGGCATTGTGCTTGATTCTATGGCAGAATTAAATACCCGATTGAAAGATAGAGAGTCAGAACGCTCCAAGTTTCACACATGGTATCAAGGAATGTTTAACTTTTCTCCATGGCTTACAACTTTGCTTTCAGCCCTTATAGGTCCTTTGATTTTGATTTTGATTGCTTGTATCATTGGTCCTTGTGTTATGGGAAAACTGCTCAGGTTTTTGCGTACTCGCCTGGGTGACATAGATAAAGAAGTTGATGCTACCCGCAAAGATTTAAACCTACTGCAACACTTGTTACCCTCCTCGCAGGACACCTGCAAACAACCGTTGTTAACATTTTCGGATTCAGACTCCGATACAGAAAGTGAGCTTCAATTCCCGGATAAGGTGAATGGTTCTTCTCACTGCCTGCCGGAGGGTGGGCTGTTAGAGGAACGCATAGCCTTGGAGGGATATTGACCTCCTTTTAAAACAAAAACAGAGGAGATGTGAATGCATGACAGTAGTTTGGTTCAGGCCTTGTTGAAGCTGAAACGAAAGTAGGCCATGAGAATGTGACCTTTAACATACATAATGCTTGCATAGGTTGATGGTTAACTGCAAATATCTAACTGTGTATAGGATGTTTGCTGACCACAATATTTAACTAACCGTTTATCTAGCTTAGCATAGCGTTTGTATAGGTTGTTGGTTAACTGCAAATATCTAACTGTGTATACGATGCATTATTAGGGATGTTTTTGAAAACCCCTTAACTGCTACATACCTATTAATTGTTTTCTTGTGGAAAATTGCTGAATGTACTTCTTTGTATGTGTCCACTCCCCCACCTTAAAGAAACTGCTTAATAAAAGGGTCTGTGCAGAACATGTCAGGAGGAATGTAGCCATACATCCTCCAGGCACTCTGTGCTTGCCTACCTCGAGCTAACTCTTTGTGTGGTGTCTTAATTTGCGGCCTTCGTCCACGTGTGGACCCTCCAAATTCCCGGTGAGGACCGGGGCTCGTTCTCCCACCCAAGGGAGAACCCAGAAGGCCCAGACAGGCGAATCCGGACTCGAGTATGTCGCGACCCTTGCAGCGACATTCCCATGGAGCAATTTCTTCTACTAGCTTTCAAAAATGTGCCAAGCTTTGAAGCCAAGAATAGAAGCGAGACGCAGCAGTGAGAGATAACATTTGCAGTCCCGTATTAAGGTTACAATTTGCTAGGATAGAAAACAGCTAATTTCAGACAGTATACAATAATATAGGCAGAAGCCAATATTGATTCATATACTCCTTCAATGCCAAATAAATGATATGAACGATATAAAAGGATAAATAAATAATTGGTATATTTTCTTTTTGTAGGTCATAAGAGCAAAGAAGTGACCTTAACTTAGCCACACCCACCCGGTCACATGACCACCAAGCCACGCCCACAGAACCGGTAAGGAAAATGTTTAGATTTCACCACTGCTGCTTCCCTTCCCCAACACGAGGCTCCCCAGCTTCCTCCTCCCAAGAGGGGCTCCCCACTCAGCCGGGCAGAGTCCTGTCTGGCATCCCTGCAAGAGCCCCCTTGCCTGGCCTGTGCATGGGAAAGGGTGGCAGGGGAACATGGGATATGGGCTTCTGCATTCCCAGGTCACTGAAGATGGAAATTGGATTTTGTAGATCAGCTTTTTCATCTGCAACACGAGGGTCCTGAGCTCCCCTTCCCTCCCCTCCCTTCCTCACATGGGGTGAGAAGTAGCCTTGATTTCTCCATCTCTTTTCACTTGGTTATTTTTTCATGTGTGTATGTGTATGTGTGTTTGTGTGATTTTTTTTAAACTCTGCAAAGTTCTGGTAACTTGTTTCTCCTGTGCGCTGCTTGGAGAGTCCAAGCATGGGTTAACACAGCCTATCTGCCCTAGGACTGAGTAGATTTTTCTTTGGTCACGCCTCCTTTGCCTCCTTGAGGTCACTTTAAAAACTCAGTCCGCCCAATAGGACTAGTTTTGGGGAGCTCTTCAATCATTTGACAGATAGACTGGACTCTCCAGGCAAATCATAGTAGATTTCAGAATTCTGATTTTTCTTTTAATTTTTCCTAATGTAGAGTATTTGGTGTAGAGATAAGCATACTGTTACAAAGATTCTTTCCTTTTCGGATTGCTGAGGTGATTGTCGGATTCTGATCTGCAGCTGGCCGCACGAAGCGGTTGGGGTTGCAGAGACCAGTTGTCCAGTGGCTGCCGGCGAGTGCGGGGACGGCAGTGGTGTTTCTGCGCATCTCTGGCTGCTTGTCAGGGTTAGGAGCCTCAGAGAAACCTTGTTTCCACGGCAGCATTTCTGAAAGCTCGGCAAGCCATGGCCATTTTCGGCATCCAAATTGAAAGTTAGTCGCCAGAGCCATTGAGAATATCGACACCCCGCACTTCACCACCTCAGTGCAGATTGCCACCGGGGATTGCCTGGTCCTGTCCGGGGCGCCAGCAGAGCCTCCCTCCCCCTCCAGAAGAATTCTTGTCTCAGGACGTACAGTTCTTTTTTAACCTCCTCCATATCCATCTATTTAACAATGTAATTATTTAATTATTTATGTGATGTATTTTCTGTATGGACTGTACACCGCCCCGAGTCCCTTTTGGAAGAGGGGGCGGTCTATAAGCGCAAATAAAAGTAAAGTAAAAGTAAAGGAAGGCGGCATTGGAGTGCCCTGGCAATCTAACCAGCCTCCAGCTATTAAGCGGATCTGCAGATGCTTCTGAGCCGGCTGGCCAGTGTCTGTTGCCCTTCCTTGCTGCAGCTTCACCCTCCACACCGACAATCAACAAATCTCCATCATAAGAATGGCAGATGAAGGTTTGGAGCCACGAGAGGAGCTGGCAGGGCCCTCTGTGAAGCGCAGCACGCCAGATCCCCTATACCAAGGGAGGAAGGGCACTGGGGGGAAATCATCCCATAGTTCCTCTGGGAGCAAGGGTTCCAAGAACCAGGGAGACAAGAGGCAGGAGGCCCCAAGAGAGAGATCCGGTAGGCCCTAGGCCCCAATTCTCCCTCAAGTTTGTGAGACTGCTTCGGCCTCTTCTCCACCCAGAACTGAGAGAGGGGATTCTCCCTCTAATCAAGGAGATCAGTCACCATCCCTAAGTGGTAGAGATTTTCAGTTTGGGTCCCCTGCAGCCTCCCTGGGATACATGGATTCCCCCAGCTCTTCCATAAGAGAGGAGTTGGAGCCTTTTCACGGTTGTTTTCATGAGGAGGACTCCTCAGCCCCAGTTAGAAGGGAACGAGGTCTGACTTCCTCCAGGTCTAGACCCCCAGAAGACAAAGGCCCTGCTCTCTTGGCAGAGATGAGGGAGGTTATATCCCAGGCTATTTCCCAGGGCGTGGTTGAAGCTATGCGCCAAAAGGAGGCCAAGTGTTGCAGGGGTCATAAGACTGGCCACCACCACGCTGAGAGCAGGAGCCGCAACCCCGACTCTCTGGGTACTTCTGTCACAACAGAGGTTTCAGTCTGGGAAGAGGAGGCTGCGGATGAGTTTGAATTATCGGAGGATGGGGATATGCCTCCCAATAAACCTGCCTTCACAGGCCTCTTCAAACTGTCCTTATTTAAGGCCATTTTACACAAGGCCAGGGCTTCCATGGAAACCTAAAGATAAGGCTGTTCCCTCTACTTCCCAGGACCCTAAGGAGGGACTGTTTAAGGAGAATGCTCCAGACCCGGAGCTCATAGCGGTCCCTGATCTGTTCATGGATGTTGTGCAGCGCCAGTGGGCGCAGCCGGGGACGTTGGCCAATCCCAGTGGGGGAGACAAGATCTTGTACCCCTTAGAGTCTAAAATGGAGGATATATTGAAATTATCAGAAGTGGATGCCCCGGTGGTCTCCTTGACCTCCAACTCGGGTCTTCCAGCAGACCTTTTAGAGGATCTTAAGGCGGAGGACAAAAGGTCTGAAAAGGCCTGTCATAAGACGCACCAGGCGGCTGCCTGGGCCATTAAGGCATCTACATACGCCTCTTTCTTCACAAGGGCCTCCTTACTCTGGTTGCGACAGTTGAGATAAAAAAAAAACCTCGGAGGCATCTCGCTGGCGTCATGATCTCAATAAGATCATTACATCTGTGGAATATTATGCAGATGCTTCCTTGAATGCGGCGAAATTTGCCTCTAGGGCGTTGGCTTCCAATGTGACCTCACGCTGCCTGCTATGGTTCCGACACTGGCAGGCAGACATGAAGGCCAAGTGGAAGCTGGCCTCAGCCCCATTCAAAGGGGGCCTCCTTTTCGGGGATCCTTTAGAGAAGTTCTTGATAGAGACGAAGGATAAAATCCTTCCCTCTACTTTTAAAAAGAGTGAGAAGAAGGGCTCTGGTTCCTTCAAGAAGCAGACCTTTCGGGGCCAGGATAACGCCAAGGCGTCTACCTCCTTTTCCTATCAGAGGTCATACAATCAACCTAGTGATAGAGGCCAGGACAGAAACAACTTTGAGTCCCGGGGCAGACAACAGAATGAGGGATCCTTTCGGAAGCCATTTCGTGGTGGCTCCAACAACCATCAGTTCAGGTACGGCAAGTGACCGCCAGAGCGACCCTCCCATCGGGGGCCGTCTGCAACTTTATGCAGACTGATGAGAGGAGATTACCATGGACACGTGGATCCTGAACAACATCAGGAGGGGGCTGATGCTGGAGTTCCTAACGTTCCCTCCACGAACGTTTGTTTGTTGACCCCTGGCCAAAAACCCACTCAAAAGGTCCCTCATGCAAGCAGAAATCGACCATCTTCTGCAAATAAATGCCATAGAACCAGTTCCTCCGGACCAGGAGGGGAAGGGACTTTATTCCATTCTCTTCCTGGTCCCCAAGAGCTCGGGTGTGTGTGTGTGTGGAGGGACATCTTAGACTTGAAGTGCCTGAACCAACATCTGGCCTAAAAACACGTCAAGATGCAGTCCCTCCAATCCATCCTGGCCTGCATAACGCGAGGGGACCTGCTCACGTCCATCGATCTGAAAGAAGCTTATCTGCATGTGCCCATCCATGCATCGTATAGGAAGTTCCTGCGGTCTCACTACAACGGGAGGCACTATCAGTACAGAGCTCTGCCCTTCGGCCTCTCATCCCCCCCCCCGGACTTTTACCAAGATTATTGCAGCGGTGGCGGCTCACCTTCACGCCCGTCCCATACGCCTGGAATGTTACCTAGACGACAACATCATTCATTCAATGACTCGTCGCCAGGCTCTAAGAGACGTGCAAATCACCATACACACCTGCAGAACCACAGGCTTTCGGTGAATCAGAAGAAAAGCCACCTCGACCCGGTGACTCGCATCCAGCACATGGGCATCATAATAGACTCTGTTTCATGCCAGGTGTTTCTGTCACCAGACCGGCTACGCAATCTCAGGAACAGAATCCATCAGTGCCGCCGGGTCAGATTTTTGCCGATTGTTCAACTCTCTCAGCTTTTCAGGGTCATGATATCTTGTCTAAACGTAGTTCCCTGGGCTCGGCTGCATGCCAGGGAACTACAGTGGTTCTTACTGCCGATGCAGAGATCTAAGGCCAGCAACTCTCCCAGGAAGGTTCAGCTCCCGTTGAAGGTGATTCGCTCCCTGAGGTGGTGGCAGTCGACAGCAGTAGAGAAGGATTGTCTATTCAAGGAACCCGACAGGGTCGTGGTCACCTCGGATGCCAGTCTCTATGGCTGGGGGGCACATTGCCAAGGTCAACTGGCGCAAGGCAGATGGTCACGGATAGAGGCAGCTCAAAGCATCAATTGGCTGGAGCTGAGAGGAGCCAGAATTGCCCTAAGATGGTTCTCAGCCCAACTGGTGGGTCGCCATGTTCTGTTACTCACAGACAACATTGCAATGAAGGCTCATGTAAATCGGCAGGGCAACCCACTCTGGGAGGCTCATGGCAGAGGTGGAGGCCCTGGGCCATTGATCGGAACGACACCTAGCATCAATAAGAGCGGATCACATATCCGTCACTAGCAATGTCAGGGCAGACTGGCTGAGCTGACAGACGATCGACAACTCCGAGTGGCGTCTACATCCAACTCTGTTCCAGCAGATAGTGTGGTGGTTCGGGTAGCCACAAGTCTATTCGCAACTGCAATCAACACGCAGCTCCCGAGATTCTTCTCATGCTACCACTCGCCCCAGGCAGAGGGGGCAGATGCGCTGAGGTCCAGGTGGCCCCAAGTTCTCCTGTATGCCTTCCCGCCCCTGCCGCTCATCCCGCAGGTAATCAACAAGCTCCTGGTGGAGGAGGCGGAACTCATATTGGTAGCTCCGCATTCGCCCAAGAGGTCCTGGTACGTGGATCTAGTCCAGTGTTTTTCAACCACTGTTGCCTGGTGTGCCGTGGGAAAAATTGAAAAATTCCACTAACCGGGCGGGCAGTAGCAAATTAGCCGATCACGCCGCGTGATCAGCTAATTTGCTACTGCCCGCCGGCTCCCTGATTAGATTTTTGCGGGCGGGGGAAGCTCCTTGCCTCCGTCTCTTTTTCTCCCTCCTCGCTTCTTGGGGCTAGAAGACCTCCAAGGTCCCTTCCAACTCTGTTATTCTATAAGGTCATTGCAAATTTGATGCAGGAGAAGTTTCTGACAAGTGGAATGACGAGAAGCAAGGAGGCAGAAAAAGAAACGGAGGCTAAGGAGCTTCCCCCCGCCTCCTCCCAGCAAAAATCTAACCTGGGAGCTGGGCGGGCAGTAGCAAATTAGCCGATCACGCCGCGCCTAGGAGTAGAGCCTTCTCTGTGGCGGGCCCAGCCCTGTGGAATGACCTCCCTCCGGATATTAGGAATACCTCTGACCTCCGCTCCTTTCGTATTAAGCTTAAGACCCACCTATTCCAAGCAGCTGGCCTGGCTCAACTTTGAACTTTGAACTTTGATCTAACCATATCGCTCCTGAAGGGTTTTTAACTGGGTATTTTAATTATATTTAATTATCTAGGGGTTTTTAAATACTGTATTTTAATTGTTTTTATTTATCAGCCGACCTCCTCCTTGTGTGTGTGTCTCGGTACATGTCTTTGTCATATGTTTGTTTTGTCCACATATTTATTTCATATGTTTCATTGTACGCCGCCCCGAGTCCTGCGGGAGAGGGTGCGGCTAAGAAATAAATATTTATTATTATTATTTATTAATTTGCTACTGCCCGCCGGCTCCCTGATAAGATTTTTGCAGGGGGGGGAGAAGCTCCTTGCCTCCGTCTCTTTTTCTCCCTCCTCGCTTCTTGGGGCTCCACTTGTCAGAAACTTCTCCTGCATCAAATTTGCAACGACCTTATAGAGTAACAGTTGGAAGGGACCTTGGAGGTCTTCGAGCTAATTTTGCAGATCCCTGCCTGGGCTAATATGATTGATGCCCTTGGTGGACTTCAACTCTCAGAATTCTGGGAGTTGAAGTCCACCAGCTTAAGAGCCAATTTTGCAGATCCCTGCCTGGGCTAATATGATTGATGCCCTTGGTGGACTTCAACTCTCAGAATTCTGGGAGTTGAAGTCCACAAGTCTTCAAGCTGTCAGGTTTGAAGACCCCTTGGGGTTTTTTCCCTAAAGGGTTAGGGATGCAAGGATCTTGTAACTTGACAGCTTTAAGACTTGCGTGCTTCAAATGCCAGAGTTTATTGAAACTAAAAATCCTATTTTTTTATTCCTATTCAAGAGAATTACTTTATATATAGTCAATATAGGCACAGAGTTAAATTTTTTAACATTTTCTAATGGTGGTGTGCCTCGTGATTTTTTTCATGAAACAAGTGTGCCTTTGCCCAAAAAAGGTTGAAAAACACTGATCTAGTCGATCTGTCCGCACAGAAGCCGTGGATAATTCCTCAGGAGCAGATCTCCCTCAGCCAGAGAGCCATCAGTCATCCAGAGCCCCAGTGGCTCCAACTAGCCATATGGCACTTGAGGGGGAGCTCCCAGGGAAACAAAACCTATCAGACAAGGTCATCCAGACCATTCAAGCATCCAGAAGACCATCTACAATATGCATTTACGATGCGACCTGGACCGCGTTCTCCACTTGGTGCAAGCGGCGTGACATTGTAGATGTTGCAGTGTCCATACCTCAACTTCTGGACGTCCTTCAGGAGGGGTTCGACAAAGCCTTGGCGCCCAACACCCTCCGTTGCCAGGTTGCGGCCTTGTCAACTATACTGGCTAGAGACACTCATCAGTCCTTGAGTCAACACCCTCAAGTAAAAAGTTTCTTGAAGGGTGCAACCAATCTTCGACCTCAGGCGATACACAGGTACCCGTCCTGGAACTTGCCGTATGTTCTGCGAGCCCTAACCACCGCACCATTTGAACCGTTGAGAACTGCCAGTCTTCGCCACTTCAGTCTTAAGACTGCCTTCTTAGTAGCAATTACTTCTGCTAGGATGGTGTCAGAGATTGTGGCGTTCTCAGGGAGGAACTGTGTATCGTCCATCATGATCGGGTCATCCTGCGCCTCGATCCCTCCTTCCTACCAAAGGTGAACTCTCACTTTCACAGATCTCAGGAGGTGATCCTCCCGAACTTTTGTCCCAGGCCTAAGCACCCCAAGGAACGCGCCTGGCAGAAGCTGGATGTTCAACGAGCGGTCCGCATATATATGAAAAGGACTAAGGACTTCAGACATTCAGAGTCATTCTTTGTGTCGTTTCAACTTGGGTCATTGGGTCGTAAGGTCTCATCTTCAACCATTGGACGTTGGCTAAGGGCCTGCATCAAAATGGTTTATGAACATCAGGGCAGGACCGTGCCGGGTCATGTGATGGCACACCCCACAAGGAGTGCTGCCACTACAGCAGCCTGGGCGACACAAGCGTCCATCATTGACATTTGCAGAGCTGCTACGTGGGCGTCCCCCACAGCTTTCATCAGAAATTATAAAATTGACACTTTTGCCTCAGCCGAAGCCTCCTTTGGAAGATGTATTTTGCAGCAAGTTGCCTCAGCTCCGGACAATCTGGACATGACTTTGGCCCTCCCTGGGACAAAATAGCTTGGGTATGTCCCATGCTTGGACTCTCCAAGCAGGGCACAGGAGAATGATCGTTAGCTTACCTGAATGGTCGTTTTCTGGGCCCTGTGGGAGAGTCCAAACCCTCCCAGGGTTTCTTGAAAGGTCCAAGGTTCGGCATTATGATTAGGATACCTGATGGGCGTCCTACAGTGGATAAGAGTTCATTTTTAAAGTGACCTCAAGGAGGCAAAGGAGGCATGACCAAAGAAAAATCTACTCCATCCTAGGGCAGATAGGCTGTGTTTACCCATGCTTGGACTCTCCCGCAGCGCTCTGAGAACGACCATTCAGGTAAGCCAACAGTCATTTTCACTAAAGTTCATTTTGTTCTTAAAAACGGGCTGCACTATTGCATCAGCCCTTTTGTGTGGTGCCTTTGAGCATTAGCTTTCAAAATAAAGTACATTTTGGTTCCAAATCAGGAGGGAGCTATTTCAGATCTATGACATGCTCTGGCATTAACTGGACCCCGGAGTTTTGCCTTTAATCACTGTGCCAATAAAAGTTACATTTCTTTTTATCTTCAGCCATAGATGCCAAGTATTCCCTCTGGGGCCAGTTTCAAGCATGGAGCTCCAGAGCCTCTCAATTCTAGATTATTGATTTAATTCCATCTCTGCCCCTGTTATTATGAATCACATGGGGATTATTTCCCTTTCATTTCTCTCCAGAGAATTTCCCAACAACCTTTGAGTCCAAGAACTGGTTGAATTATCCAGGGATTCCTCCTGAGAGGGAGAATTATGATAAAAATTTCATCTCTGCTCTTTGGCCGAATCCTCCAGGGGAGACTTTGGGCAGAGAAATATGGAGTTTTGGGACAGGCAGGGTCTGTGCTCTTGAATGTCTGTCTCTCTCCTTTCCAGGTGAAGCTGAGTGTTTCTCTGTGTTTCAATCAGGAAAGCAACTGGATCATATTCTACCTTGTGAGAGTCCTTTGAATTCTTCTAATTCTTCTTTAGAAACAGGAAGGAGATTGATTGATTCACCCCATGAATTATGGACCTCCTGCTTTTCCTTCTAATGCTGCTTGTGTCCCACCCAGTCTCTGGGAAGCTGAGAATGAAATGTCCGCTGAGTTTGGCGCACCAGGATGGAAAACAACCACAGAGCTTTTACAGTCCAGGAGACCATCTCATTGGTATAGTCATCACTGGATATGAAAGATTGCACGCAAAGTTGCCTTTCAATGTGGCTCCTTCTGTTCAGTTGGTTTTCCGTGATTGGTAAGTCATTCAGGGTGATGGAGTTGCACTCCCTCCATTCTGACACTCTCCTTCTTTTCTGTTTTTTATTTTTCATTTATTCCTATATTGGGGGATATGTCTAATTTCCTGAATGATTTTGATTTCCATGGCTTCTCTCTTTTGTCTGATTTTGTGGAAGAGCCTCAAAAAGGGCTCTGAAAAAAAGCTGAAAGGGCTGCAGATTATTTTCCTCTCTCAGTTCAATCTTTAATTTATCACTTGAATAATAAATTTTATTTAAAGTAGTGGTTGAAGCAGTTGTAGTTGCTGTACCTCTGCCAATTCCTATATTTGCGTAACTGATCATTGCTTTTGGATCAATGTTGACTTAAGGTTTAGTAGGCTTCTGGAGGATTATATATTAAAAACAGTATTTGTTGCTGCTGTTGATTATAACAACACTTTTTTTACCATAGGAATCCTTATAGTGTTATGTTTGGCTCATGGTTCATTTTCAACATTCAAATGGTCAACAAGAATTCCCAGCTCCTGCACAATCTCACACTGGGCTACAACATCCATGACAATCATTTGAGCACTTTCCACACTTCAGATGCCTTGCTGGACATTCTCTCCACTGGAGAAGCCAATGTCCCCAACTACGGCTGTGGAAGGAAGGACAACCTTCTGGCTCTTATTGATAGAGCCGAAAAGGAGATCTCCATCCAGATGTCAACTTTAGGAGGCACTTACAAAGTCCCACAGGTTTGTGTGTGTTTTTCTCCATCTGGTAAAGTGAGTGGTGGGTGGTGGTGGATGACGAATAGATGCAATCATGTCTTCTCCATGGAATTCAAGAGCTACTTTTCTCCATATTAGCAAAAATGTCAATATTTTACCCCTTTATGTTCATGTTGAGATTAATCATAAAAGTCCCGAAATGCAAGCAATACAATCCCTGGTGAAGACATTCTACCAAATATTTGACTGATCAAAAAACATCCCTAGTTGTTGGGGCCTCTATTGACACATTCATTTTCACATATAAATACTGCCAGCCCTATCCACTCGGATTGAAGTTGGCAATAGTAGCATTTTATCTATGTAAAAAGTGGAATAAAAAGGAGTCTAGCAATTATAGGCCAAATAGATTAGCAGATATTGTGGGTAAAATGTATGCCATGATCCTCTTAGTTAAACTTGAGAAAAATGCATTCCTTGCAGAAGAAACAGAAGGTTTTAGGTAGTGGACAGCTATATAGATTTTATAATAAATATTGTATGTTAACAATGTAATATTGGTAACAAATTTGTCTTGAAATATCTCATTTATATCAGCGATGTAAAACACTGTTTGCTGGCTTTCTAGATGTTAATGCATTTGTCATAATTAACAGAGAAATTATAGGAAATTGATTGCCCTCAAAATGGAGCTCAGCCTGTTGACCCTGATTCAAGCCCTTTCTCCAAGCCCTTGTTTGAGAGGGAGGTTTGGGCTCAATGGAGCAATGAGAAGAAGGATTGATACTTACCAAGGAGGAAGGGAAGGAAGCATATTTGAACCCTTGTTATTCAGTCTAGATATTGACAATTTACTTCAACTAATAAAGGATCCAAAAAAAGATCATAAGTAAATGCTATTTCATTCATTGTCAAAAATGGTTAAATTAGTGTACCAGCGAAATGCAGTGCACATATTATAAAGTACTTGGATTTTAGAAAGGCTTTGACAAAGTAAACCACCATCTACTTCTTGGTAAGCTAAAAATATGTGGGATAGACAGCATTCTACATGAGGGAAAGCTAAAAATATGTGGGACCCCAAGGTTTCATTTTTAGACAGCATCACCCCCAGATGGACTCAGCCTGTGGTCCTCAGTGGAACTACATCTACATGAGGGAAACAAGGAGTGGGGGACCCCAATGTTCCATTTTAGGCCCAGTACTCTTCAACCTCTTCATCAATGGTTTGGATGAAGGATAGTTGGGGATCTCATCACATTTACAGATGACACTAAACTGGAAGGAATAGCCAACACCCCAGAAGATAGGCTCAAGATCCAGATGGATCTAGATAGACTTGAACCCTGGGCCTATCTAACAAAAGGAAATTCAATGTAGAGAAAAGTAAAGTCTTACACTGAGGCTAGAAAAACCAAATGTACAGGTACAGATTAGGTGAAACCTGGCTCAATAGCAGGAACTGTGAGAGGGATCTTGGAATCTTAGAGGACAATCTCTCAAATGTGAACCAACAATGTGTGGCAGTAGCCAAAAAAAGCCACTGCAATCCTAGGCTGCATCGACAGAAGGAGAGAATCCAAATCACGAGAAGTATTGGTACCATTTTATAATGCCTTGGTAAAACCACCCTTGGAATAGTGCATTGATGGCGAACCTTTTCAGCACCGAGTGCTCTTGTCAGGGATGCAATCTGGAAGAGAAGTTGCCCAGTGTGCATGCCACTGCACATATGTGCACCAGGCAGCTCCTCTTCCAGTTCCTGGCACTGCCATGCACAAAAAGGCCAGCTGATCGTCATGCTCCCATGCCCACAAGCAAAGGGCAAGGCCATCCGTGCCAGTCGACATGTCTTTGCATTCCACTTGGCCCAAGCTAAGAATCTGAGGCAAAGGGCACCATTTCCCCTCCTGGGGCCTCCGTGCATCCCATTTTTGGTCTTCCCAGCCCCCAGAAGCACTCTGCCGGCCAAAAGCTTTGGTCTTACTTTGCAGTTTCAGTCTGTGAAGCTTGCGAAGTAAGGCGTGCACACAGCCGGTGGGTGGGGACTGGCAAGTGGGTGGGGTGATTTGGGCAGGGCAGCCTCATGGTCCCACGTCAGCCAGTGGTTGGGGGCCTGTGGGTGGGCGGGGTGATTTGGGAGGGGCAGCCTCATGGTCCCACGTGGGCTGGATTAATGGCTTCAGTGGCCTGTATCCGGCCCATGGGACGTAGTTTGAGGACCCCTGGTATAGGGTCTCCTTCTTCAGCAGGGGGTTGGATTAGAAGACCTCAAAGGTCCTTTCCAACCCTTTTATTTTGTGATGTTCTGTTATAGGTACACGTTTAGTATGCTAAATAGCTATTGGAACATGCTGATTTACACTGTGATATTATCATACTTACACATTGGATTATATACCCTGTGAGGAAGACTTGGGTTCTTTTCTCATACTAATTATCTGATAATTAATAAATCAAGTTCAAAAGTTATGGTCTTTGGGAAATGACATCCTAGCCATAGATGGTCAGCCAATAGAGCAAGTAAGACCTTTCCTTACCTGGGGTTGTTTTCTCTGAGACTGAATCTTGGCTCCCTCATCATCAAAGGAGCTCAGTTAGATCAAAGACATGAGTGAAAGTGGTGCTTAAAAGAAAACCTCATAGCTCTCCAGCTTCCTCAGCCCCAATTATTGAAGTATATGAGACCAAGGTTTCCCCCATGTTCTTATATCAATCTGATGTTTGGGGCTTCAGAGAGAAACCACTAGTAGAACCAACCCAATCACAGCCTCTGAGGAGGATCTTAGGGTGGACAAAAGGACTCCAGCTGCTCCCCTCAGAGCTGATTTGTGAATTTACAAAATTTCTGCTTTGCCTAAAATCAGAAAATATGGATATTGGCATTTAATCTATGGAAACTGACAGACTCTGAAAATTGTGGCTGTTAGAACAGAGAAAAGTTCAATTAAAAGACCAATCTTGGATTGTACTACTGACAAACTGTATGAGGAACTGAGGTCTCTCTGTTTCTTGTACAACTGAAGAAGCTAAAAAGATTCCTCCACAAAGAATCTGGGCCTTAGAAGCATTAAAATATGCAGCAATCCTCAAAATTATAGTAGGCCGTTTATTGGAATAGAATACTTCAGTTGGCTTTTGCACATGTTAATCTAATTGAAATAAATTGTAGGGGTGAGATACAGTAATATAATTTAAATTGTTTATAGTTTTTCAATTTATTTATTATTTTCCACTTTTATTATACAATCTTGCAAATATTCTGTCTTTAATATTTTAAACAATGTCTAATTAACCAATTATTCTAATGCCTTCATGAGAACAAGATTGGATTTATTAAAATCTAATATTTTGGACTTGATCTGACTCCAAATATAACACAGCATTCTTCATTGTGCAAGGTTTTTGAATGCAGCTCAGAATCTGATAAGTCCAGTGAAACTCTGAAGATGAAGCTATGGATTATCAGCTTTTATTTCTGCAGAAAGCAAAAGACTGGATGACCTTTTTGTCTCCCACCTTAACAGAGCAGGCAGAGAGAGAAAAACAGCCATGCCCCAAAAACTTTTCCAAACATCTTACAACTCACACAGCTTGCACAGAACGTCATTGCTATAGAAACATAAATTGATATCACACAAATTTCATGATTTTTCTCAGTGCTCTGAAAACAATAGACTTTAGAAGGAAAAAGAAATCCATTTTCTGGCATATAACTCAGATCTTTGTTAGGGAATGCTGAACACACATTTTAAGGTACAAGCAAGGCTACTTGGCAGAATTCACATTTTACTTTTCACAAGAAGTTACTTTGCAAGGCTAAGTTTGGGAATTCGCCTAGAGGTTTTATCTATGTAGTTGGCACCTTAGGTTACAATGGAGCTTCTCTCAACAGCAACTTAACAAAAGCTGAAGTAGGTTACACTCTGTGTGTGCTCTAATCCAGTGATGGCAAACCTTTTAGAGACCGAGTGTCCAAACCGCAACCCAAAACTCACTTTCTTCTCTCAGAGTGCCAACACGGCAATTTAACCTGAAT
This sequence comes from Natrix helvetica helvetica, assembly GCA_029890345.1. NCBI lineage: Eukaryota > Metazoa > Chordata > Lepidosauria > Squamata > Natricidae > Natrix > Natrix helvetica. Next base: position 196,267 of record JAKRSI010000763.1, on the reverse strand, counting down.
AATGAGGTTTTAGTTTAGAAAAGCAACTCATACATGATTAACGTCTTTTGTCTGAAAAAAACCCCCAATAACAGCGCTTTCAATGATACAAAGTCCTTTTTATTCAAAGGTAAACGTTTGCATTTGGCATGCTTTGGATTAATGTGACTTTTGCTATTGTATGCATGCTAACCCTGACTCATACTTTGTAAGTTTGAGAGCAACGCATGCAGCACTCAGGCCATCTGTTAGTCCAGGGGTGTCAAACTCAATTTCAATGAGGGCCCCATTGTGGTTGACTTTGGAGGCGATGGTGGGCATGGCCAGCTCCCACTGCTGCTGTGCTCACTCTCCTTGGTTGTCCATGGTGTGTGCAGGAGGGCAAAGTATGTGGGTCAGAGGGAGTCCCACTCCCTCTCCTTACGAGACCTAGCTTTGTAACCAAAGCATCCTCAATGGGAGGATGGGAGACCACCAGGAGAGGTTAGGAGGAGAGGACAAGGGGATGGTAAAAGGCAGCAGGGCTGCTGGTGATCAAGTGCTAAGGCAGAATTTACCTCACACCCTCACTCTCTCTCCTTATATTCTCCTTCCTTCCCTTCTTTTTCCTTCCCTCTTCATTCTTTCTTCCACTCTTTTTTCCACTCTTTCCTTCTTTTTGCTTCCTTGCTCTCTTCCCCGCTTTCGTTATTTTTCTTGGTCTTTCCTGTCCCTTCTTGGATCGCGTCCTGCCCCATACATCCCTGCGACCTATTCGCTCGCACAGAGAGGGACTTCTCTGGGTCCCGTCCTCCAGAGAGTGTCAGAGGGCGGCGCCCAGGAGTAGGGCCTTCTCTGTGATGGGCCCTACCCTTTGGAATGACCTCTCCCCAGACATTAGGACTACAACTGACCTCCGCTCCTTCCGTATGAAACTTAAGACCCACCTCTTCCGACTAGCCGGTCTGGCTTAAATTTAGAGCTTTTCCACCTCTTGGGCATTTTTAATTGTTAATTGTTAATTTTTAAATTTTAACTGTCATTGGGGTTTTAATTGTCTTAAAGTACTGTAATTTATTTATTTATTTTTCACCTCCTCCATATTATATTGTTGTGACTGTTGCTGTTGTACGTCGCCCCGAGTCCCTGGGGGGAGAGGGGGCGACTAAGAAGTCAAATTAAATAAATAAAATAATAAATAAAGGGGGAAACATTCCTTGCCTTGTGATCAAATGGCACTTTTGCCAGTAGTTTGTGGCCACTTAAAAGACTGAGGACAAACCAGGCTCAGTTTATTCCATGCTTGCATTTCATGGGGACAGACTACAGTACAGAGAAACTGTCAAAATGATGGCTCTGGTAGTTGATCAGAGCTCCTCTGTTTTTTATGTGCAACAGCTTTAGTTTTTAAGAACAGAGCTAAGTAAGTTGCTTTACTATGAATACATAATGATCCTTAAAAGAGCTCTTCTGTAGGGACCCTGCCATGGTCTAATTCAGACTGGAAATATAGCAAAGGAAACTATTTTCCCCACTTGCTTTGTCCTGTTTACCCCATTGGAAATAGCTGCTTGCAACCAGGGGTGGGTTGTTCCCAGTTCTAATCGGTATGGTGGAAGAGGTTCCTGAAATCTACCGATCATTTTATAACCACTTCGTCCTGTGGGACAGTAGCAGAATGCCTGCCGCGGCCCCCTCGCTCACTCCCCCTGCCCGTTACGTCGCCGCTCACAGGGGGGGCGTAGTTTGCACAGTGTGGCCGGCCTCCTAGGACCTCCCCAAACTTGCTTAGGAATAGGAGGCTTGGTCGCCAGTAAAGCACAGGGGCAGCAGGAGGTAGGATGTGCAGAGCGGCCAGCCTCCTAGGCAAGTTCCAGGATGTCCCCCCACCCCCTGACTGATTCCCCGCCTCCCTTCCCTGTGAAGATTTCCAAGGTGTGGTTTCAAAAGTAGTTTCCCAACCCTTCTGCCTGGCTCCCACTGAGCTCCGAGAAGGAGGAGAAGAATCTTTGGGGAGTGAAGAGGAGGAGGAGGGAGGGGGAGGCAAGGGCATGGGGCCGTGCCAGCTGGGCAACTGGTGCTAAGAAAGCATCTCACAGCTTTTGAAGGGAGGAGGGGAGAAGGAAAGGGAGAATGCAAGTCACCTTTCAGGGATGCCGAAGCCGCGGGAAACCAGCACCGCCACCAGAGTATAAAGTGTTCAGCGGCTCCAGACAGATGAGTCAGGATCAGAGACCTAGGCGGTCTCCTTCGCTCCCCTTGCAAGGGAGTAGTAGGGGTCGGTTTTGCATTCTTCCCTCCGCCGGACTTCGACCTGGAGTTTACCAGCCGTCTCAAAGAGAAATGGATGGTCAGACCTGCGCGGCCCCGAGCAATGTGACTCTCTTCAGGTAAGCACCTGCTCTCCTTCCTGTTTTGTTTTTTTTGTCGCCGAGGGGCAAAAGGCGGAGCGGGGCACCCCATTTAGCAAAGTTCAACGGGGGGGAGGTAAGTGGCTCTCCTGTTCCTCCACCTCGTAGTGCCCCCTTCCTTTTAAAAAAACAAACTTACCTGGCTAAGAGGTCAATGCTTCAGTTAGGGGAGCTCTGCGGATGATGGGTCTTATGGAGGCGATGACCAGCTGCCCCCAGGAGGATGAGGAGAACAGTCTCTTTGCCTTTACGGTGGTTTGACTGGGAATGGCAAGCCTGGCTGAACTTTAATGGGAGAAGAGTCTCTGAATAGTTACGCTGGATAAACATGCATAGAGTTGTGTGGTTGTACCTTACTTGAAAAGTGCAAGATACAAAGACCCGAAACCAGCTGAGTTTATTCCTAAGTAAGGTTCAGTTTTCTGTGACTTGTGGAAACTGGGAAGATTTATTCTGAATGCCCCCAAATCTTGAGGCTTGAGTGAGGAAGTAATTATTATTTCTTTAAAGGTTGGGGAGAAGAGGAAAATCTACACTTGATTGAAAGCAAAGATAAGTTAGCAACCCTTGGCAGAGAGCAATGTGAGTATGGTATGCTATGTTGGTGGAATAATTCACCTTACAAAGCATTCCTGTTTGGGGAGTGCTATGGAAAGCTAAAACAAATGATGTGTAACAAGGAAGTGTGAAACATTCCTTTTGATTTATGGGAGAATTAAAACCAAACATTTCAAAGGAGAGAAGTTTAATATCATGCAACTTTCATCAAAACTATTTCACATGCCCTTCAATCTGGAGGGGGGTGGAGAGAATAGTGAACATCTAGGAAGTAGGATAGTAGTGGCAAATATCTTAGAATAATATTGTGATGCAACTATTATAAATTGTTCAGCAATAATTTAACTAAAAGAATTGTGCATACTATATATAAATTGTTACTTCTTAGCAGGAAGTCCAATATTTTTTCTTTCCATTTTCCCATTTGGCTGAGTTTTTCAGTACTCCAACATACTATTCTTTTTGATTGGGGATATATTTATTGGGTTTCAGTCTCCCATCAGTTAAGAAGACAAGAACTGCAAAGCAGGTGGTTGTGCAAATGTCATAAGTATTTTTGGAATGTATGTTTGATGCTACCATTGTGAATTTCATGTTAAGAACACTTATCAAGTTTTAATATTATGACTGTCTAACTTATTTAGAGGGCGAGTGCTTCCTTGTTGCAGTAAAGTACAAATGCCATAAGCAAAAATGTAAAACCACCCTGATCGCCATATAGAAGAAAGTATGAAATAGGACTGTATAAATCATTTGGTGGGATTTCAAAGCATTGGAAATTTGTGGGAGTACTTTGGAACATCTGCTTCATTGACCAGATCTGGAGGAGAGCTCAGAGCCCTGTAAAATAACTTGCCTAGCTTTAGTACAAATGCTAGGACTGCATGGTACTTTGGATTCTGTTCCAAACAAAGTACTGGAGAGAATAGAAGACTGTAAATATAATACCCACCCACAATTCTTTAAAGTAGATATTTCATGAATCCAGGAAAAAGGTGCCGCTGGTTTAAAAAGTATCAAGTAGATGCTGTGGGCTTTACATTCCTATATCTTCAAAAACAGTGCATAGCCCTAACAAATATTATTATTTAATGAATTTAAGTTGTTGCCACTGCTTTGAAGTTAAATTCAGATGTATGGATGCCTATTTCTTTTCTGTGTAATTTATACCTCTATCTTGATTGGGAATGCTGACATCATCTTGGCCACCCCCTCCCAGTCACATGACTGCCAAGCCACTCCCACCCAGGCACATGAACTGCCAAATCACTCCCACCCGGTCACATGGCTGGCAAGCCACTCCCACAAAGCAGGCCACACCTACAGAAGAGGTTCTAAACATTTTTGAAACCCACCACTGTTAGCAACCCACAAGGAGGGGATACTTTCCTAAGAGCTCACAATTCGGGAATATTGGGGGGGGGGGGAACCCTGCACTTTCCATGCTCCATTTTGGCCCTGGAAAACCTCCTGCACCAACCTGGAAGCAACCCCCCCCCCAAAAAAAACCTGCAACTGTTTGAAGGCTGAAGGAAGCCTCCAACTGAGCCAGGAAGCACTGGGGGGGGGCAGGCCATCCACACTCACTTCCTGCGCAATATGAGTGCCCCCCCCTGCATACTCATGCATGTCCCCCCCTGGCCCCCCACAAAGGCCCAAAAATCAGCTGGCCGGCAGGAGGTGAGCCTGCATGTGGATGCTAGTGGAGCTGGGCTGGGGCGGCTGGGAGAGGACGCTCTGCATGCCACAGGTTCCCCATCACGGCTCTAATTCTTTCAATTCCTTTTCCAGATCAATTATGAAACAGCTTCAGAGGCTCTGAGTGATAAAAACAAATTCCCCTTTTTCCACCACATGGTCCCCAAAGAAGGATTGCAGTACCCAGCAATTGTCCAGCTGCTCCTCCACTTCAGATGGACCCTGATTGGCCTCTTTGCTTCAGACACAGAAAAGGGGGAGACTTTCATGAGGACTTTTACTCCTGTGCTTGTCAGGAATGGAATTTGTGTGGTTATATCACAACTGTTCTCAACAACTGGATATACTGCATACCTCAGGGATTTCCTCTCTAAGTGGAGACAAGTCAACGTCTTTGTTCACTTCATAGAACTTGATACCCTTTGGGACAGAATCCTTCCTTTCCATTTAACACTTATGCGTCTGCCAGGACCCATTGAGGGGAAAGTCTGGATCCCCACAAATTTTAAATACTATGCAATAAACAAGCGCAGACTTCTCAAATACATCCATAGTATTTGGAACTTTCGTTATCTGGGAAAAGAAAGGCCAATGGATGATGCCTTTAAACCCTATTTCTTTGTGGAAATAAAGTTTCGAGATCATTATTTTCCTTGTTCTCTTTCAAAGAATGTCTTTTCTGTCAAAGGCCGCAGAAGATGCACCCAGAAAGCCCCACTGGAGACCGAGGGGAAAAGGGACAGAGGAAGGATCCAAAATTTCTACCACCATTACAGTCTCATAAAGACTCTGGCCCAGGCCATGAATGCTGCATATTCCTCCAGATCGAGGAGGGGAAGGAAGGAGGGAGAAAAGATCTTGGGGTCTCCAAGGCTGCAGCCATGGCAGGTATGGGGGTCCCGATATGGATCCGTTAATCTTAGATCCTTTGGAGAAGGAATCCAGAGGAGAAAGAGGGGAAGCATCTCAACAGATCTGGCCAATTTAATTACTCGGCATTAATGGTTCCAAAGAGTAGATACCATGGCATTTTTATATTTAGCACTGTTAATTGGAAGATGCTGTATTCTTTTTAAAATAAATCCCCGTATTTGTGGGTTTGTGATTAGCCTGGTGGAATCCCACCTTTCTTCCGTCCCCATTGCACGTGGGTCTGTGTGCAGCTGGACAGGCAGCTAAGCTCCCCTATTCTCCTCCAATGAAAGGGAGCCTGGCGTGGATCTGGATGCTTTATTGGGAGAAGAGGGCAGGTGAAACTGAGGAGATGCAAAGAGTGGAAATCAAATAGAAAGACGAGATAGGCAGCATTCACTAACAGCCAGCAAAGAAGCAGCTGGAACCTCTCCAGCGATGCTCCGTGTGAGGGAGGGAGGCCGTCTCCGGATGACCAGGGGTCTCGGCAGTGGTGGGTTTCAAAAATTTTTGGAACCTACTCTGTGGGTGTGGCCTCCTTTGTGGGAGTGGCTTGCCAGCCATGTGACCTGGTGGGAGTGGCTTGCCGGCCATGTGACCGGGTGGGAGTGGCTTGCCGGCCATGTGACCGGGTGGGAGTGGCTTGGCAGTCATGTGACCGGATGGGAGTGGCCAAGACAATGTCACTGAATTTTTTGCCCCAATGAATGATCTACAAAAAGAAAATATAAAAAAGGAAATTTATTATTTTGTGCACTTACTACTTAAATAAGATTAAAATAAGTACACAAAACAATAAAAGAGCTACTTACGGAAGGGAATAAATACATATTTAATTTTACACATGTTAACAGCTGTTGGAATTGTGTTTGCACAACAGTGGAAAAAACAAAGATATGAAAATGAATAAATATTAGAATGTGCAAGAATGAATAAATTGACAATTAAAACCAAGAAGGCTTTGAATACTTTTTCACACGTGGAATTTGTTTTATCAATTGCTAACTAACAGAAACAGCAATTAGAAATCTAAAAGTATGAAAGAAAACACCAATTATGAAAGGAAAGGTCAGGTCATTAAAATGTATAAGGAAAATATTATTAGTACTTGATCATTATTAATGTGTAGATAACTGCAGGACATTACATACCCACAAACACAAACTATGACAGTGCCAGGAAAACACACACACACACACACAAAAAAAACAATTCCCCCCCAAAAGACTGCAGATGAAACCAGTTTTTTTCCCTAACCCGAAGGACAGGAAAGACAAAGCCACTGGAATAAAAACGATCAAGGCATTGTGGGAAATTATAAAGGACAGTGCCAGGAAGCTCACAGAACCAGCAACCACCTCACAATTACCTAAACAACCAGGTATCACACAGAAACACACAAAATCTGGCAAAGCTGCCTTGCACCAACCTGGCCTGCCCATAGAAAAGAAGCCACCTTGAGACACATACCATACACCAACCTGTACACTTAAAAGCAACATATTGCATCACAAATAAAACATTTGCAAAAAGGAATAACATTTCTTGTAATAAACATTCTATAAACAATAAATAAATAAAAATTCCCTAAAAATAATTAAAAACCACCAGGTTCAGAGAACACCAAAGGACCCCACAGTCCTCTCCCTCCTTATCTTTTTTTTCCTTTTTGTCCTTCGACTTCTCCTCCTCCTCCTTTCCCCACAACCCCATCTAGCACTGATGATGTTACCTAGTTTGGTAGTGAAATGTCTGTAAAAAAAACCACCAAGCTCAGAAAGCAGCAAGGATCCCACTTTCCCCCACCTCCTCCCTCTTTCTCCTTTTTGTCCCCCCCCCCCCCCCCAAAGACTGCAAATGAAACCAGTGTTTTTTTTTCCCCTAACCCTAAGGACAGGAAAGACAAAGCCACTGGAATAAAAACCATCAAGGCATTGTGGGAAATTATAAAGGACAGTGCCAGGAAGCTCACAGAACCAGCAACCACCTCACAATTATCTAAACAACAACCAGGTATCACATAGAAACACACAAAAATCTGGCAAAGCTGCCTTGCACCAAACTGGCCTGCCCATAGAAAAGCACCCACTTTGAGATATATAAACCTGGTCTGAACACTTTTAAGCAACATATTGCACCACAAAGAAAACATTTGCAAAAAGGAATAATATTTCTTGTAGTAAATATATTTTATAAACAATTAAAACATAAAAATTCCCAAACAATAATTTAAAAAAGATATTCTATAAATAAAAAAAAAAATCCTTAAAAACCATTGTTAAGTATTCCACCAGCAATAATTTATACTATAACTATTTTAAGGTATTGCACCAACTGTAACCATTATTCCACCAGCAATAATTTATACTGTACCATTTCAAACTACTCCACACACAATAATTTAAAATGAAACCATTAAAAACATTCAATACACAATAAATTACAATAAAACAATTTAAAACAATTCTATACACAATACATTTTAAAGTATTGAGTATAGAATATTTTAAAATGGTTTATTTTAATTTATTTTGGATAGAATCTTTTTTAAAATAGTCTGAGACAATTTTAAAAAAGAATCCATACACAATAAATTGAAGTAAACCATTTTAAAATATTCTACACTCAATACTTTTAAGTAAAAATATTTTAAAAAATTCTATGCACAATAAATAAAATATTATTTTAAAATACATTAAAAAAATAAAAGAAAAAAAACCAGGTTACTTACCAGCAGGCAGAATCAGCAGCTCTCCGATGCAACAGGCAGCAGACAGGCAGAGAGGCAGGAGGACGGGTAAGACTGTTTAAGACTCTTAGGGCTTAGCCAGCCAGGCGAGGCTGGAGAGGGGAGGGTGGGGGGCTTTTGGCCTAGCCTCGCGGAGGCTTGTCGCCCACGCCAGCCTGGTGCTTTGTCCCGGAAAGGCCCAGGGGCCTCTCCTGGGCTAAGCTAGCTTCCCGGCGGTCGCGCGGTCCACGCGACGCCGGAGCTTCGCCCCGGAAAGGCCCAGGGGCCTCTCCTGGGCTGAGCTAGCTTCCCGGCGGTCGCGCGTCCCACGCGACCCCGGCGCTTCGTCCCGGAAAGGCCCAGAGGCCTTTCCTGGGCGAAGCTAGCTGCCCACCGCCCGCACGGCCCACGCCAGCCCGCCGCTTCAGCGAGGGAAGGCCTAGAGGCCTTTCCTCGCCGAAGCTAGCCTCCCGCGCCCCCTCGCGCTTAGTTGCTTATCTGAAGGAAGCAGCAAGCTCCCAGCGAAGAGAAGGGAGTTTTGAAATGGAGGACAACCTGCTTTTAAACGGGTCGCCTCCAGCCCGCTCAATGATTGGCTGAACTCCAGCCAATCAATGAGCGGCTAGCTGGGCTAGCTAGCTTAGTGCGGACGGGCGGGGGAGCGAGCGAGCTCCGTTGGGATGGCAAGGGGGATAAAGTGACAGGACCGGTGCCGGTTCCCGGTTACTTCCGGGTCCGGGTACTTCCGGGTTCGATCTTCAACCGGTTCGCGCGATCCGGTGCGAACCGGTAGGAACCCACCACTGGGTCTCGGTCACAACGGCTGCTTCCGTCTTCTCCAAAGGCTGACAGAAAATGGAGTCTGGCTTCAGACCTTATAGTTAGGCTTATCTGCCCCCAGCCACTAGGTGGGGCTAGAGCAACAACAGCACAACAGTTACCGTATTTTTTGGAATATAAGACAAACCTTTTTCCCTCAAAAAAGAGGCTGAAAATCTGGGTGCGTCTTGTACATCGAATACAGCATTTTTTCCCCTCCCAAAGCCCTGCCCCTTCACCAAAATACAATACAATACAATAGTAGAGTTGGAAGGGACCTTGGAGGTCTTTTAGTCCAACCCCCTGCCTAGGCAGGAAACCCTATACCGTTTCAGACAGATGGCTATCCAACATCTTCTTAAAGACTTCCAGTGTTAGGGCATTCACAACTTCTGGAGGCAAGCTGTTCCACTGATTAATTGTTCTAACTGTCAGGAAATTTCTTCTCAGTTCTAAGTTGCTTCTCTCCTTGATTAGTTTCCACCCATTGCTTCTTGTTCTACCCTCAGGTGCCTTGGAGAATAGTTTGACTCCCTCTTCTTTGTGGCAACCCCTGAGATATTGGAACACTGCCATCATGTCTCCCCTAGTCCTTCTTTCTATTAAACTAGATATACCCAGTTCCTGCAACCGTTCTTCATATGTTTTAGTCTCCAGTCCCCTAATCATCTTTGTTGCTCTTCTCTGCACTCTTTCTAGAGTCTCCACATCTTTTTTACATCGTGGCGACCAAAACTGAGTGCAGTATTCCAAGTGTGGCCTTACCAAGGCATTATAAAGTGGTATTAACACTTCATGTGATCTTGATTCTATCCCTCTGTTGATGCAGCCTAGAACTGTGTTGGCTTTTTTGGCAGCTGCTGCACACTGCTGGCTCATATTTAGATGGTTGTCCACTAGGACTCCAAGATCCCATTCACAGTTACTACTACTGAGCAAGGTATCATCTATACTGTACCTGTGCATTCTGTTTTTGTTGCCTAAATGTAGAACCTTACTCTTTTCACCATTGAATTTCATTTTATTAGATAGTGCCCAATGTTCAAGTTTGTCAAAATCCTTCTGTATCTTAAGCCTATCTTCTGGAGTGTTGGCTATTCCTGCCAGCTTGGTGTCATCTGCAAATTTGATGAGTTCCCCATTTATTCCCTCATCCAAATCATTGATGAAGATGTTGAAGAGTACTGGGCCTAAAACAGAGCCTTGGGGTACTCCACTGCATACTTCCCTCCATGTAGATGCAGTTCCATTGAGGACTACACGTTGAGTGCGGTTGGTCAGCCAGTTACGAATCCATCTGGTGGTGATGCTGTCTAACCCACATTCTTCTACTTTATCTAGTAGTAGGTTATGGTCTACCTTATCAAATCCCTTACTGAAGTCCAAGTAAACTATATCGACGGCATTCCTCTGGTCCACCAATTTTGTCACACTATCAAAGAATGCAATAAGATTAGTCTGTCATGATCTGTTTTTGACAAATCCATGTTGACTTTTGGCTATTACTTTGTTTGCTTCTAGGTGTTCACAAATTCATTGCTTGATTATTTTCTCCAGAATGTTTCCTGCTATTGAGGTCAGGCTGATAGGTTTGTAGTTTCCTGGATCTATTTTTTTCCCTTTTTTGAAGATGGGAACCACATCAGCTCTTTTCCAGTACTCTGGTAGTTCCCCGGAGTTCCAGGATCTCTGAAAGATATAATTCAATGGTTCTGAGATCTCGTCTGCTAGTTCTTTCAGAACCCTGGGGTGTAATCCATCTGGTCCTGGTGATTTGAAGTTTTCTAGGGTAGACAGGTGCTCACTTACCATTTTCTTCCCTATTTCAATTTGTGTTCCTAATCTGATTTTTGTGGTGCTGCTTTTGATAGGTTGGACTGTTTTATCCCTTTGTGTAAAGACAGATGCAAAACATGAGTTAAATAGTTCTGCTTTCTCCCTCTTGCTTGTCACCTTCTTGCCACTTTCTCCTAGCAATGGACCAATTGTTTCCTTAACTTTTTTCTTGTTTTCAACATATTGGTAGAAGCTTTTTTTGTTAATTTTTACTTTTGTGGCAAGCCTTTCTTCATTGTGAGCCTTAGCTTTCCTCACTTCATCTTTACAGGCTCGGGCTATTTGCTGATATTCTGCCTTAGTTATGTCCCCCTCCTTCCACTTTTTATACTTACCTTTTTTGTCTTTCAGTTTGTCAGATAGTTCTTTATGCAGCCATGCTGGTTTCTTTTGGGAGCTGTTATTTTTCTTCTTCATTGGTATTGTGCTAGACTGGGCTTTGGGAATCTCATTTTTCAAATTTTCCCAAGCTTCTTGAGTTGTTTTCCCCCTGAGGATTCTCATCCATGGAATTTTTCCCAAGCTCTCTCTAAGTTTATTGAAATTAGCTTTCTTAAAGTCCAAGACTCTAGTTTGACTTTGTTCTACTACTTGTATTTGCATAATGTTGAATTCCAATATTGCATGGTCACTTGCCCCCAGGGTTCCTATGGCTTCAACAACATTCTATCAATTCCTCTCTGTTAGTGAGAATTAAGTCCAATATGGCTGATCCTCTTGTTCCCTTCTCTACTTTTTGGAAAACAAAGTTGTCTGCTAGGTTTGTTAGGAACCTGTTGGATCTTCCACTTGGTGCAGAGTTTGTTTCCCAGTTGATGTCAGGGTAGTTAAAATCTCCCATTACTATTGTGGTGTGCTTCCTACATACCTTAGTTAGCTGACTAGCAAAAAGTTCATCTACTTCCTCTGCTTGGTTGGGTGGCCTGTAGTATAGACCTATGGCAATGTCATTTCCTCCACAACCTTTAATATTGACCCAAATGCATTCAAGATAGTTCTCATCATTTTTGTGCTCTATTTCTGTAGAGACGTAGTTATTTCTTATATATGATGCAACTCCACCTCCTCTTTTATTTGGTCTATTTCTTTTAAATAATTTAAATCCTTCTAGCTGTATGTTCCATTTGTCGGTTTCATCCCACCAAGTTTCTGTAATGGCAATAATATTGTATCTGCCCTCTTTTACTTGAATTTCTAATTCGCCCTGTTTATTTCTTATACTCTGTGCATTGGTGTATAGACATTTGAGTCCATTTTGATTGACCTTGTGTTTACTGTCTACATAACCTGTGTTATGCCTGACTGCCCCTATTTTCTTGCCACTTGTGTGATTCATGGACATGGTATGGCAATCACTATTACATGCTTGGTTTTGCTTGACAGCAGGAGTGATAATCTTACCCACACACACATCTATGTTACATGCACTTATAACCCTATGAATTTTAGTTTGCTAGAGACAGAAATGTTCTGTATCTATTAATTCTCTGTCCCTGCTCTTCAGTTTAAATGTTTATCAAGAAAAGCTGTGAATTTAATGCCAAGTAACTAAGTCCCTTTCTTGGATGCCCCCACCTCAGTCTCTTTGTCTCTCTGACTCACCCCCCTTCTATCCAGCAGCTCCAATCCCAGCTTCAGGAAGGTTCAAATAATATGGCCATACCCTTATGGAGGCTTTCAGAGAGCTCCTGGGGGCTGGGGAGGGCAGTAATGAGCAAAAAATGGACCATTTTCCCCCCTCCAACCCCCAACCCTCAGCAGCACTCTATAAGCCTCCATAAGGCTATGCATGCAATTTTTTTGACAAAAAACGGGCTTGTTTTTGAGAAAAATGGGCCATTTTTTCTCATTTTTACCCTCCCCAGGAGCACTCTGCAAGCCCCCCAAGGCTATTCATGACTTTTTTTAAAAAAAAGGGGGGGGCTGCACTTTCACAAAAATGGGCTGTTTGGGGGAGGTTTGCAGAGTGTAAAAACTTTTTTTTCCCCTCTTGGAAAGCTCTTTAACTGGTTGATGAGAATTACATTGATCAAGTGCTTTGCCAGCAGAAACAAAGTCTTAGGTGCTGCATATTGTCAGCGATTTCCTTCTCCAGCACATGGATAAATACACCTGGAAGCATCTACCTACCTACCTACTCTTTCTCTCTCCCTCCCTCCCTCCCTCCCTCCCTCCTGTATTTTTCTCTCTCTCTTTTTATTTCTCTCTCTCTCTATCCCTTTATCTACCTCCCTACCTAACTACTCTCTCCCTCTCCCTACCTACCTACTGTATTTCTCTCTCTTTCTCTCCCTCTACCTACCTACCTCCTTTTTTAAAAAAAATTGCCTCTTCAAAACCTTGGTGCGTCTTATACTCTGGTGCATCTTATACTCTGAAAAATACGGTACATGTTGTCGCATGACAATCTTTATAAATTAGGAGGAGACCCTGAGACCATCTAACCCAACCCCCTCCTCTCTGCAGGAATCCCAGTTCAAGCTTCTCTGACTGATGGCTGCTCAGTCTTTGCTCTCAGATGATCCATGAAGAGGAGACTGAACTTCTCTGCTTTACTGGCTCAGCTCTAAAACAGCTCATTCTTTTATCATATTTTTTCTCTCATTCAGTTAAAATCTCCTCTCTTGTAACTGAATTCACTTTTTCCATGTCTGACAGTCTGGAATAAGAGTGAGTGGATCTTACACTCGTGTGTAACAGAGTCAGTTATTGGAAGAGGGTTGTATCCAGTGGTGGGATTCAAATCTTTTTACTACTGGTTCTGTGGGCATGGCTTGGTGGTGGTCTTGTGACTGGTCTTGTGACTGGGTGGTTGTGGCTTGGTGGTCTTGTGACTGGGTGGGCGTGGCTTGGTGGTCATGTGATTGGGTGGGTGTAGCCAACTTGACGTCACTCATGTCAAGGGGTACCTTGCCTGGCCTCTCCTTGTGTCAACAAGATACAATTTCCCTGTCTATTTATTTACTACTAATGAACATCCAAAATACACAATTTAATCCTATGTGTATGTGTACATACATGTTACATAGTATAGAGTGTGTATAGGCACACAAAAAGAAACATTATCTCCTTATACACTGTATGTGTATGTACACACATACACAAACACAGAGACACACAGCTCTTCTAAAACTACACACATTCAACCTCACTTATTGCGTTTGGAAAAACACACCCAGAGTCCACTTTCTGGCACTCATTTAACTTTTACTTCTGCACATTAGAACATTACACGGGCCTTCAGATCTTCTTCCCTAGCCTGCACATGACTGTTAGAGCCAGGAGATGTCATGGATTGAGTAAAATGTGGCAAAGCTCACTTAACAATGCTCTTGCTTAGCAACCAAAATGTTGGGCTGAATTGTCATAAGTCAAGGACTATCTCTGCCTTCCTCTGCATGGCAGCCTTGTCCTAGTAAACTCCTTCCCTTTTCTGGCAATTTTCCTCTCTGTTAGAGACACCAAAATAATCCAGAGGTTATAAGGTCTCCAGCTGGAGCAGGGAGTTGGACTAGATGGCTTCCAAGGTCCCTTCTGACCCTACTAGAGCAGGGCTTGGACTAGAAAATGACCTCCAAGATCCCTTCCAGCCCTTTCAAACATTGTTGTGCTGTTTGAAAGAGTCTTCTGAAGCCATGGTTTGTGTCCTTCCTTCCTCTCATTTTCTCTCTTTCCCTCCCTCCCTCCTTCCATGTATCTAATGACCCATCCATCCAACTATATCTCATTCACTTCCTCCTCCCTCCCTCTCTTTCTTTCTTTCTTTCCCTCCTTCCATAACTCCCTCTTTCTTTTTTTCTCTCCTTTCCTTTCTTTTCCTTTTCTTTCTTTTTCCTTTTCTTTCTTTTTCCTTTTCTTTCGTCTCTCTCTTTCTCTCTCTTTCTACCCCTTCCTTTCCTCCTTCCAAAGCTAGGAGATCCACCTGAAACAAAAACTCCTTTGGATGAAACCACCCATTTTACACACACACAAACACACACACACACACACTCTCTCCCAAATCAGCTCTGCGCCTCACCTCATTGTTTGATTTTAGTGGTGGGCCAGTGGCCGAATTCCTTTCCAAGCGCCCGGCAGCATCGCTCGCATCCCAGGAAAGCCCGGCTGATTAACTTACTGGGACGCGCTTCGATCGGTGCCTCTTCTGCGCAGGCAAGCTTCTCTCTCTGGAGCAGGCAGAGAAGGGGGACTTGAAGGGAGAAGAGTGTGAGTGAGTGAGGGTGTGTATATGTGTGTGTGACAGAGAGAGAGAGAGAGAGAGAGAGAGAGAGAGAGAGAGAGAGAGAGAGAGAGAGAGAGAGAGAGAGAGTGAGTGAGAGCGAGAGAGGGGGGGGAAGAAAAAAGAAAAAGAGTGAGAGTGAGGAATCAGAAGCTTTTCAACCTTGTGGGACATCTGGGAGGAGGCAGAAATGGGGCGAGGGCCACTCCCCGTTTCCTCTGGATCTCCCTCCCTCTTCCCCAAGTTTTTATTTCCTACCATCCATTCTCTTTCCCACTCCTAAGAACAAGGTGGCGCTGCTTTGCCTGGGAGTTTTCTGGGCTCTGGAAGGGGCAGTGGGGGGCGGGGGGTTGGGTTCCCCAGAACTTCTTTGGGAGAAGTGTCATTCTGAACTCCATGTTGGGGGCTGGCGTGTGCGTGGGGTGTCCACTGAGGGGCTTTTAGCTGGAGGCGCCTCTGGCCAGGGGGGAAATTGGAGTGGCTCAGTTGAGCCAGGAGGGACGATTGAAATCTGTTGGCTGAGCTGGTCAATCCCCCTCCCCTGGTTGGACCTGGCCAAACTTTTCTCCCTCCCTCCGGTCACGGCGGAGCTGCTGCAGCCTCTTCCCCAACACGCTGCCCAGTTATGGGCCCAGCCTGCCCTCCCCTGCAGTATTTGGGTGGGGGGGTCCTCCGTTTTGGGGTAGAATTTGGCTGCAGAAACGTAAAGGGGTGGGCAGTCTTGGAGGGCCTGTTCACCCTCCCCCTTTTTCTCTCAGCCCTGAAAAACCAAAAATCTTCCCCCCTCCAAGCAGCAACTGAGACTGTGCAGGGGGGAGGAGGCGGGCAGGCGGGGAAAATCTGAAAGATCCCAATTCTGCAGCAAGAGGAGTTTCTGCAATGGGGAGGGGGAAGGGGAGGAGGAAGCCCCAGCTTCCAAAGGCCTTTTAGCCATAATTGCCATCAGAGCAGATGTTGGGGAGGAGGTCAAGGAGGAAAGGGGTCCCCTGACTCTCCCTCAGACCCCCAGGAGGGGAGGAAGGAAGGAAGGAAGGAAAGAAGGAAGGAAGGAAGGAAGGAAGGAAGGAAGGAAGGGAAAGGAGGGGGAGGGAAATGAAATGAAATGGGAAAGAAGGAAAGGGTGAAAAATGGAGGGAATGGAAAGGGAAGGAAAAAGGAAAAGAGAAAGGAAAGGAAAGAGGGGAAAGGCGAAGAATGGCTGCTGCTGGAGTGGTCGGGAGCAGCCTGAGGTGGGCATTCGGGAGCAGAACAAGACGAGCAGGAGACCTCGGCAAAGACAGGAAAACAGGCTGGGCTGCGTGGCCACGTGGTCGAGGCAAGGGAGTGAAACAGAAGCTGCAGCAATGACTATAAAGCCCCATCCAAGGCCTGCGAGGCAAGTAGTGGTGGGGCAGGGCGTGGCCAGGCAGAACTTTTAATACCGGAGAGCCAAAACCTGCTGAATCCCACCATTGGCTGTATCCTCCCTTCTCCAACCAAGAGATTGTGTCAGTTGGAAAAGGGGCTCCCAGACTCCTCCTGATCTTCAGCTCTTCTCCTTGTGGTCTTTCCTCAAGGCTAAGAGCAGCTCCTTTGATCTCTTCCTTGGCTTCCTTGTCCTTTCCTGAAGTTCACGTAGATTTTGTACAAATTCTCCTCCAAGCATGGTGCCTGCAAGGGGACCTAGTCCTTGAGTTGGGGTCTCCCCAAACCAGAACATTCACTTCCTGAGATTCTTATGGCTGCATTTGCCTTCTTCCCATGAACATCTCCCTGCTGACTCAGATTCTGTTTCCTGTTAACTACGATTTTGAGATCGTTTTCACAAGCATACATATCAAGTTTGGTATCCCTCATCTTTTTTCCAGTCCAGCATTTATGTTCTTATATGAGACTCTATTGTTAGTCAAGTCCTAGTTGCTAAAAATTAGATATTTTTCTACTGCTTTTTACTTATGAACCCTTCTCTGTGTGCTAATCATAAATATTGTTTCTGGAAACTTGATATTCCTCTTATAAAAATTTTTATTCAAAAAGGTAAAATAAAACGATTACAATGACAAAACAAATGTAGACAACACATTTTTTTTTTAAAAAAAAGTGCATTAAAAACCGACAAAAACATGCATATTGTCCCCCCCAGTTGAATACAATACAGTTATAATAGTTTCTCCCCCTTGCAAAACAGGCCCACCATTATAAATTACACATCTATTTGCAACTACTTGACTTGTCATCTATCTGCTGTATATAAAAAACATAGCTAATAGGCAATCCAACAAAATGTTACATTTCAAAACTTCTATGCTATCTGAGTTTCATTTGGCTCACAGAAAATTTTTAGGGGCTTCTTATCTACTACAGACCACCACAATCAGGTTATCCTGATCCATCCAGAATCTGTCCAGGGTTAAACATCTTTGTGTTGATTCTTAATGAAATACATTTCCTTAAAATTTTAATTAGGATCTTTCCCAACAACTGCTTTCCATTCCCCAAAGTCATAGGACCTCCTGTAAATGGAAAAACAACGGCTCTTAAGACTTGTTTTCCAGTTAAATATGGGAAGTCCATTCCCTGCATAATGGGACCCAAAATCTTCTTGAAAGAATCCATTTCATCAGTCATCCGTTCTGTCCACTTTAAGTCTTCAGGGTCCATGGCCTCTCCAGCCATCTCCAAACAGCCTTGCCCTCAAACCAGACTCCTCCTTCAGGGATGCCAGCAGCAAATTAGCACATCTGGAGTCCATTTCCAATCCAGGATATTCAACAATTGGAGAAGATTAGCTTCTGATTATTGCTTTAAGTTGATTTAAAACCGTTGTTATTTTATGGGAATTTTAAAATGAAGTTTTCAAAAGGTTTCAAATAAAGCTTCTTTTGAAAGACTTTATTTTTAAATCACATCAAATTACTCTAGAATTTATTATACTGCCCACTCTAACATGGACCAGAGAATGGATAATGTTGAGAAAAATCTTGAGATTACTCAAATTGGAAGGTCATTTGACTCTCCAAGCAGGATTTGGCATGCCTTCCTATGGGCGAAAAAGGATCTGCACATAAAGATTTCATTAGGACACTACATCAGACAGTCGCTGTCATTAATATGGAACAAAATTAAACACGGTCACATGAAACACCCATTTGGCTATCTATGATGGAAGCATATATACAACTAAATTTAATTAATATGGAAAATATTGTTACATATAAAGAGTTATTGAATAGACAGGGGGAGGCCAAAACTAAGATTAGAATTGACATAACAAGGGGAAAAGTAATTATGGTGGTCTTATTTACAGATACAAAAGGTTTGCACAGGATGGAAGAAGGAAAATATTCACCAAAGATTACACAATATTAGATAAACTTTTGATACAGATAGGCCCGGTCACAGCTGATCAAAGACGTGTTGGTAGATTTTTGTTGGAATGATAAGCTACAGGAGGAACATGTCAAAAAAACTATGGTCGCCTGGGCGAAAAATTTCGGTTATAATGTGGAATTGGCTAAGTGGGAAAACTTTGGATATTTAATCAGAAACTAACAATGGCTAAGGTGTATAAAGTAAATCTTTATGTTCTACAGATGGCATCTCCTCCCCCAGCACAGCTCTCCAAAATGTTTAAAAATCTGGCCCCAAATTGTTGGAAGTGTAAAAAAATACCAGGCACTTTTTATAATATGTGTTGGATGTGCAATGAGGCAAAAATATTGCAAAAATGATTCAATCATGGTTAGAACAAATGGTGGGAGACCAAATCTTGTTTAAACCAGAAATTTTTCTCCTAGGCATAATACCGGAGGAGTTTAAGAAAGATACACTTTAATTATACATGTACTAACTGTGGCGCGCATTACCACCCAATATTGCCGAAAAAAGAAAATCCTCAGAGCTTGATAGCCAGAAAAGTTTGGCCTGGATGCGGGAAACAGATAGGCTCACTCTTGAACCCTTCCAAGACGGAGGGGAATCAGAATATTTTGAAGTCTGGAACAGATTTTATGATTGCTATAAGACAAGGTGACAAGACTGGAACAAACTGTATATATCAGTGCTGGTGAACCTATGGCCATTTGTCAGGGCGGAGCCATTTGTCAGGGCACGCGAGGCATGCCCTGTCAGCTGGCCAGCACGGGCGAGCACTGGCCAGCTGAGGTTCACCTTTTTAAAAGCCATTTTTCGCCCCCCCCAGGCTCCAGAAGCTTTTAGGAGCCTGGGGTCAGGCTGTGAAAAGAGTCTCCCCTGGACCTGCAACGCCCCTACATGGGGCTCCGGAGGCTTCAGGGATGCCGTCCGGAGGACTTCAGCTGAAATGCCTTTGGAACGCTTAAAACAACCCTCCGAGCAAACATGGGGAGTGACCAGATACTGTCCATATCACAATACTCCTACGAGCTGATGGCGCCTTTTTTTTTCACGGGTGCATTTCATGAGGGGGGGTTACTAGCGCAAAGCGGGTCGTGTGCACGGGACGTAGCCGCACCCATAATGCAATGCACGACCCCATACCAGTGACGCAATCTGCACGCATAGGGATGGACTCCTCCCCCCATTTTTAAGCAGTGTCAACGGGCTGCCCAGGAGTAGAGGCTTTATAGGAGCCTGGGGAGGGCGAACCCTCTGGAATGACCTCCCCCCCCCCTGGAGGCCCTCCGAGGCTCAGGGACCATCCAGAGGCTTCCCTGAACCCTTCGGAACGCTTAAAATAAGACCCACCGAGCAATTAGCTGGCCTAGTGATTTCGGACGGTCCCACTTTCAGCCTTCTGGCCGCTTTTAATTTATTACCCTCCGAGCAAACCATATCACATTACAATAAAGCAGCCTTATCACATCTGGAGGTATTCCATCAGGATTACAAGGGAGAAGATTGCCTGAAAGATTTCTTCTTGATCAACCCATGCTTTCAGGGAATCAACCTGTTTAGTTTTCAAAGAGTTTATGGATTAAAGTTTTTTTTCTCTGTTCATTTTATTAGAATGTTCCCTATAATTGACCAACTGTGTGTGTGGGATTATATTTTCTTTATATTTTGTCAGTATGTGATTGACAATTTTTTCTCAAACTTTTTCAAACTAATGAAGATATTGGCAGTATTTGTATCCTATTTAACCATATTTGGAGATTAGACAATTGTAGAAGAAAGATTCAATGTGGGATAAGAACAAAGAGTTTTCTGTTTTTCAAATTCCTGGATGTTCCCATTCTAGTTTCATCCCTTTCTGGAGAAGAATGAATTTTGGAATATTTCTCAGAGAAAACTGTACTTGGACCAAAATGGAGAGATAACAGCAGATCTGGCCATTTTTGGGCTTCTTGGTTCTCCCCAACGAGCATCCCAGGAAAGAGATTCTGGCGTATTTTTGAAAGACAGAAACTCTATATCGAACAAGATGCTCTTTCACAGCTAAAGTTGCTCAATAAGGTGGGATAAATTTTGGTGTCTTTTCTCTGTTTTCCCAAAGCCTGAGGTCCCATTTCAAGTGGGCAAAGCCTATAGTCTCCAGGGTGGTTGGCCTCCCATGCCAGTTGGTGTCATCTAATGGAAGTTCTACAACAGATGGGACCTAAGTGAGGGGCTTTGCCATGTTTTATGGAAACCTTTCAAGATCTTACTGGTCAGAAGTTTCTTTTTTCATCATATTAATTTCATATTTAAAAAAATAATGGAATAAAAGTTTCCTAAATCTTTTACAATAAATTTTATTCTCAGTTTTAATATGAATATTCATCATATGTAATCTTTTTTCAGTTCCAAGTTTACTTTATTAGTAGAAAAGTACTTTATTGTAATATTAAATGCCAAAAGCAAAAGGGAGGAACTAAATGAAGAATCTGCCAGTAGTTAGTTATACCTCCTGCATCTTTTAGTAGTAGTCAGGTATTTCATATTTACTTACAGTGAAGACCAGAGGCTATTTGGCTAATGTCAGTGTCTATCTCTTTTCCATGAATGTTGACTACTAACACATTTTCTTTGGCATTCCTTGTTTTTTCTGCTCAGTCCCTGCCTCAGTCCAAATGTGCGGAAAATTGTCATCCTGGATTTGTCAAGAGGGCTCGAGAAGGAGAGCCAGTTTGCTGCTATGACTGCGTTCCTTGTCCGGAGGGGACCTTCTCCACTCAGGAAGGTGGGTCACACTGAGGAAAATGGGAGGCTTTGTGGAACTGGATCCATCCAGAACATTTTCATGAAAGTACAAGTTAAAAGACACATTGAAGTTCACCTTTTTTTTTTTTTTAACCTGCACAATTTATTATCTAAAAGGAAGTAAATCAAAAAGTCTTTGAAGGAGGGGCTGGGAGGAGATGGGAGGAGGGGGTGGAAGACTGGGCAAGCTTTACTAGCAACAGAGGAAACATCTCCCTGTTTTTTAGATGGATTCAGAGTCCAGACATCACAGGGTTCATTCCAAATTCTCTGTCTGCTTCTTGCAGAGTTTATTCTTTTTATACAGTTTTCACAAGAAAGCAAAGAGCATATAGCAACAGCATCTTATTGGTGCATTCTCCTTGTCAATCTCTAAGAACATCCCAGCCAGGATAGAGTCTTACATATCTAGATGATATCTGGCACTGCTAATTAGGTGAGCTCAGTCAGGAATCTGAGGTAACCAGCTACTGAGATCATGGCAGTGTGCTGCGCAGAGATCTGTACGTAACCTTTCCTCCATTTCTACACCCCGCTTTTTAGTCTGGATATGTGCTGCTAAGTTCACCTTTCTAGGAAGATCTGAATTCTTTGAAACTTGATGAATTGTTTTAGGTCCACCTTCTGAAAGACCTTGCAATTCACTGTATATTGGATTCTCCCCTTGAGGATCACCGAGAAGGTGTCACTGGTCCATAATGTGGTGCTGTGGATAGTTATGGGAGGGGGACTCATTACACAAATATTCTGCCTGTCATGTAGATCAATCAATCAGTAGAGAGCTGGAAGGGACCTTGGAGGTTTTCTAGTCATATCCCCTGTCAAGTAGGAGACCTGATACCATTTTCAGACAAGTGACTGTCCAGTCTCTCCTTAAAAATCTCCAATGTTGAAGCAGCCACAGCTTCTGAAGGCCAGCTGTTCCACTGGTTAATTGTTCTCACTATTAGGAAATTTCTCCTGAATTCCAGCTTACTTCCAGATGTTACAAGATACTGTAGATTTCTTCTAAGTCCAGTATATTAACTGCCATGTGGCAGGACACAAGATGTTTGCCTAAAAAGATTATATGATTCATTACTAACCTCTAATAATGTAGCTTCCTATGAATTACATTACGCCAGAAATAATTAACACCCTAGGCCTTTCCTCAACTTCATATACGTAGCTACTTTTTTAAAAGATTACATCCTTCTTATGCTAGTTTTAATGAAAAATAAAAGGACACAATTTTAAAGAACATTGATTTTTGGTTTCTCAGATGCAGAAAAATGCACCAAGTGTCCAGATGATAAATATCCAAATGAGGCCAGAGTCCAATGTATCCCCAAAGTTATAACCTTCCTGTCTTATGAAGAACATCTGGGCATCATCCTGGTCTCTTTTGCCCTACTCTTCTTCCTAACCACAGGCCTTGTTTTAATCATCTTCATTAAACACAGAGAAACTCCCCTTGTCAAAGCCAACAACCGGGACCTCTCCTACATCCTCCTGGTCTCCCTCCTTCTTTGCTTCTTGTCTCCTTCTCTCTTCATTGGTCAACCAAGGAAAGCCACCTGCCTTCTCCGACAAACAGTCTTCAGCATAATCTTCTCAGTTGCTGTTTCTTCTCTCTTGGCCAAAACCATCACAGTGGTGCTGGCTTTTCTGGCCACAAAACCAGGAAACCGAGTGAAGAGATGGTTGGGGAAGAGCTTGGCCAACTCCATCATCCTTTCTTCTTCTGCTGTCCAAATTATCATCTGCTCCATCTGGCTGGGAGTTTCTCCCCCCTTCCCTGACTCTGACCTCCACTCCCAGCCTGGAGAGATCATCCTGCAATGCAACGAAGGGGCCGTTGTCATGTTCTACGTCACCCTCAGCTACATGGGCTTCCTGGCTGCCATCTGCTTCACGGTGGCTTTCTTGGCCAGGAATCTGCCTGGGGCCTTCAACGAAGCCAAGCTGATCACCTTCAGCATGCTGGTCTTCTGCAGCGTCTGGGTGACTTTTGTGCCCACCTACCTGAGCACCAAAGGGAAATACATGGTGGCTGTTCAGGTCTTCTCCATCCTGGCCTCCAGTGCTGGGCTGCTGGGCTGCATCTTCATCCCCAAGTGCTACATTTTCCTTCTGAGGCCAGACCTGAACACAAAGGAGCATCTCACAGCCAAAAGAAATGTGTAAATGTGAGACTGAGGAATTTCAACTTTTAACATGTTCCACAGTCTAAACCAGTAATTCTTACTCTTTTTTTGGCCATGCCCCACCTAAGCATATTTAAAATCCTGTGACATATAATTCTTACTTTACTCAAAGGGTGAACTCTGCTCACACGGAGGAAGCCTAAATGGCCATTAAATTAGTTTAAACAAGGTTCAAATTGCCCCCATTAAAATCAAATTGCCCCCCTGTGAAGCATGGGCTCCACGTTAGGAACCACTGGTCTCAACATAGACAATGGCCCAAACTGTTCTGCATGCATGAGTGGGCCAACTCTTTTTCTTGAAATAAATCAAGGGTGTGTTGAAGATTATGAGGAGATAATTTTTTGGGAGAAATGGGGGCATGTTGGCAAGATAGAAATATAGAAGGAATGTAAGGAGCAACGTTGATGCCCTCATTTCTCAGGACATTTTGCCCAAACTGCTTTTATTTACACAATAACTCTTTCTTGAGGGTAGCAACAATACAATGGTAGGAAGGTAACTTGAACTCTCACTAATTATGAATATTCATGCTTACATCTATTAAATGAACTATGCACCTGTATAATTGTCATTTTCTCCTCCTTTCCAGGAATGTATAATTTGTGTGCATGCTTTTGTCTGTAAGATTTCCCCTCACTATTTTATGGAGGGAAATTCCTCCAGTGGATACTAAATAAATAAATCCATTGAGCCTGGATTATTGGGTTTTTGGGTCCTGCGTTTGATTCCACAGAAACTGGTGTCAGCAGTGGGATTCACAGTTTTAGATCTGCCACCAGGGAAACCCCTATAGGGGGACTCTTGTGAGATTGATCCCATATCCCTTCCCCCTGCCCCATAAAGGCCCCATTGAGGAGCTTCTGGGAGGCCACAGTCTGTGTCTCAGAGTCAAATGCGGCTGGTGAGGCTTGAAGAGGGTTTGTGGTCCCTTCCATCCCAATTCACAGCCACTCTGGCCCTGCTGCAACCTCAGCTGAGCAACGGCTGGAGGTGTCCAGGAACCGAAGGGGAATTTGGCTTTGTGGAGTGAGTGTGACCCTCTGGGTGGAAGAATGGAGACTGACCCATAGACTGTCCAAACTCCCTTTTTCCAATTATCTGAATGGAGGAATTCAGCTGATCCTAGGCAGGGAGGGAAGTGGATAATGGGTTACCATATCTAACCTTTCCCAAAGAAACAGAGTGACCCGCTGTGTCCCAGGGCTGGGAGGGGGTCTGAGGTCCTCACTGGTGCCTGCACAGGAAGTGAAAAAAGGGAGTGAGTGAAATTGGAAGGGATGATTTAAAAAAACCTCTACCTCCCTGGTGAGAAGAGAAATTCCTGGATCTGCACAAGGCCAGGACAGATTCCATGCAAACAGAAGCAGGAAAGTCCGTTTTTATTTTTGGTAGACTTTTTCCCACTGTTTTATTATTTTTCCAACTAACCAAAGGAGATGAAGATGTCCAACTCGTCTTCCTCTTCCTCCCCTTTTCCCCACAACAATCACCCTGTGAGATGGGCTTGTCTGAAAGAAAGCGTCTGTCCCGAGGTCAGCAAACAGGCTTTCAGGGCTAAGGCAGGATTCGAACTCAGGATCTCCTGCTTCCTAGTCTGCTGCCTTAACCATTGTCAATGTTAAGGCAGGGAGGATTTGGGGCAAAGGCCCTGCTGGTCACCACTGCCGCCTTGTCTTCCAGCAGGAGCCGGGAGTCCAGCAGGACCCCAAGTTTCCCCCTGGGTCCTTCTGGGGTAGAGCAGCCCCATCCAAGAGCAAAGGAGAGAAACTCCTGGACACAGAGAGCCCCTCCCTTCCCCAGTCACAGCCCCTCCCTCTTGCCAGGGTTCAGGTGGAACTCACTGACTGTAGGGGGCAGCATAGAGTCTGGCCCTGAATTCCTAGCTGGGCCCTGGGAATTCAAATCAGAGCCTCCTGGTGATTGGCTCAAAGTCCCCAGCTGCCTTTGATGCCTAAGGCGGGACTAGAACTCAGAGTCACTTATTGATTGGCACAGAGTCACTAAGGGGCCCCACCTACTTATGTTCATAGCAAGATAGGTTGGCCACTGCCTTCCTCTCAACATACCCCTGGCATTTCCTGGTGGTCTCCCATCCCTGCTTAAATACAGCCCTTCTTAAGCTTCTCCAAACCAGCCTGCTGCTGCATCCTAGGGGTAGTCCTCGACTTACAACAAGAATTGGGACCAAAAATGCCATTGCTAAGCTAGGCAGTCATTAAGTGAGTTTTGCTGAACTTTTCAATGTTTATTGTCACCGTTGTTAAATGAACCACTGCAATTTTTGAGTAAATCCTGCAGTCATGAAACAAACACCATTTCGCCCACCGATTTTACTTGTTCTAAATCCATGTTGATTGCCAGGCACCCAAGTTGCAACTATGTGCTGCACTAGTCGTAAGTATGAGGACCCAGCATAAAGAGCTTTTTTCAATGGCCATGGAACTTGGAACAGTTGCTAAATGAATGCATGTAAATTGAGGACTATGTGTAGGATACTTAGAGAATGTATATCTTGACAAACTTGAACATTGGGAACTATCTAATAAAATGAAATTCAATGGTGAAAGAGTAAGGTTCTACATTTAGGCAACAAAAACGAAATGCACAGGTACAGTATAGGTGGTACCTTGCTCAACAGTAGTAACTGTGAAAGGGATCTTGGAGTCCCAGTGGACAACCATTTAAATATGAGCCAGCAGTGTGCAGCAGCTGCCAAAAAGGCCAACACAGTTCTAGGCTGCATCAACAGAGGGATAGAATCAAGATCACGTGAAGTGTTAATACCACTTCATAATGCCTTGGTAAGGCCACACTTGGAATACTGCATTCAGTTTTGGTCACCACCATGTAGAAAAGATGTGGAGACTCTAGAAAGAGTGCAGAGAAAAGCAAGAAAGATGATTAGGGGACTGGAGAGTAAAACATATGAAGAACGGTTGCAGGAACTGGGCATGTCTAGTTTAATAGAAAGAAGGACTATGGGAGACATGATAGCAGTGTTCCAATATCTCAGGGGTTGCCACAAAGAAGAGGGAGTCAAACTATTTTCCAAAGCACCTGGGGAGGTGCAGGAAAACCAGGATTCTCTGGATCTCTAATACCAGATTCCAGATCCAAGGGACAAGACTCCCAAGAGCAGCACAGTTTTCTCAAGCAGACAGTGGATAAACGTCATAACAGAAGACCTGTAGAAAACTCTGCTGGACAACAAAGGAAGCTTGGACCAAGCCAACATGATGATCCACCAGTTGGAGCTCGAGAAAGAATCTTTGGTGAAGAACTCCAGAAAGAAATGTCTGAGGTTACTAGCCAAGTGGCTTTCCTCAAACTTGAGAAGGCTGCCTTAGAACCTCCGAGAATCTCCTCAAAGATGTCTGGAACCTTCTTAAGAACTCAAGAAGCACCTCTAGAGTCTGCAGCATGAACTGGCTGAGATGGACCAAAGTTCCACTTTGTGGAGAAAAGCCACTCCAGCCAACTGAAGCAGAAAGTCACCATTCTTCAGAATGTGAGGGGAAATGAGAAGAAGCACCTCAACCATCTGCAGCAGCAGCAGACCTGTGTTTACCAGGCCAGAATGGAAGACCTGCAGAAAACTCTGGAGGACAAGAGAGAAGGACTGACCCATGTCAGAATGGCCATCCAAGAATTGGAGCTGCAGAACAGGTGCTTTGAGATAGACAGGGAAGATCTCCACCGGGAGGTCACCAGCCAAGTGGCCTTCTTCAGAAATGATGTTGGCACTCCTGAATGACCAGCACATGGGACAACTTTGCTGATTCTCTCTCTCCCCATACCTGGAAGGGAGGAATGGCGGCCTTTTACCCATTGGAAAGAGAAAAGAGATTCTTCCCCTCCTTTCCCTTGACTTGCCACCCAGTGTGCCAGGGGACTCAGGGGGGGGGGGGGGGGAGAGACAGACAGACAGACAGACAGACAGACTCCAAGTTGCTGCTGGCTGTGGGGCTGCACCTCCCTTTCACTCATCCACAGCAGCCCCACTCCATGCTTGATGGGGGGGGGGGCAAAAGGAAGGGATGGCATTAACCCCCTTGAGCTGGGGGGCCCCTTCCCCAAGACTGAACATATTCCCCCTCCCTCTCTTTTCTCTCAGCACAGAATTCTCTCTTCCGTCAGGTGAAGTCAAGGGAGACTCTGCCCGGAGACTGATGATGCTACAGTAGCTAGAATTCCTATTGGTCCGCTGGGGCTTCGTCGGATCCTGGGAAAATACAATTCGCTGGATTTAGTCTGCATTTCTCTGCACATTCCGCGTTTCTCTGGCATTGCATCGTCTGAAGGCCCATTCTGGGCTCGGCAGCGGGTGTGTGTATCTCCCCGGCCTGATGCTCCCAACCCCTGAGGAGGAATCTGGAAGGGGGTGGAGCGTTTGTCTCGGATTTCGGAGGTAGGAAAGTTGGGCCAGAACTAGAGGCAGCACCAATGAGAATTCTCCCTGCTTGAGCGTCATCGGTCTCCGGGCAGAGTCCTTTGAGGCTTCATCCAAAGGAGGAGAGCCAGTTCTGCGCAGAGAGAGAGAAGGGGAAAGTGGGAGGGGGGATCTTGGCCTGAAGAACCAACTGGGGCTTCTTCTCTGCTTGGAACGCTGTCCTGCACTGACTCTGCCTGGAGACCGATGACGCTGAAGAAGGGAGAATTCCCATTGGTCATCCTCCTTTCTGGACCCTCCCAATCCCGAAGTTCGATGAAATTCCATTCTGGCCTCTGCAGAGTTTCTGCGATTCCTTCACTTTATGGAGAGAGGGAACCAGTGGGGAATTCCACTGCCTGAACCAAAGTGATCCACGGAATCTTGAGACAGGTCGTTTTCTCGGGGGGGGGACGACACCCTCAGGAGGGGGGGGCACACCGAGGCAATTCAGCCGGTTGGCCGAACTACTCATACAATTAACAAGCAGTTTTAGGGAACCCATGAGAACTGGATGAATCCCTCCCCTACCTGGTTCCATGTTGGGCCAAGTGATACGTCCCTCCCCCCTGCTTGTGGGCAGACCAGAGGCATCTGGAGGGTCAGTGTGGATTTTGGACTTATCTTGGTCTGATCCATCAAAGCTTTTTTACCTGCTTAAAATGGAATTTGCAAAGGGACCCGAGTGGCAACCAGAAGCCATTCTGAAACCTCAGGCTGACTCCTGATCCACCCACAATCTCTGTGGTTGGAAGGCAGAAGACTTTCCATGGGTGCCTCTTGCTAGAAACCTGGATGTCCCCCCCCCTTACTTGCCCTCCTCTTCCTTCTTGGACCTGGATGAATAGGCGGCATTGAACGCTCTCATGCCCCAATCCAGAGCATTTGGTCAATTTGATTTACTGGGAATGTTCCGGTTGAAAAAGATTCTGTCCTACAAAGAGGGAACCTGGAAGTCAAAAGTTACAATTTGTTGTAGTTTAACTCGTCAAAGGAAAGTAGAAAGGAAAGTTTACCTGGATAGAACATCCTGCCCCCTTTACACAGAAAGTCAGTTATATAAGCTAAACAGAACAACCGAATAGAACAAGAGCCTTGGAAGGGACCTTGGAGGTCGTCTAGTCCAACCCCTGCTCAAGCAGAGAACCCTCCACCATTTCAGAATAGTGGCCCTCCAATCTCTTCTTAAAGACCTCCAGTGTTGGGACACCCACAACCTCTGGTGTCATTTCACTGCTTAATTCTTCTAACTGTCAGGAAATTCTTCCTTAGTTCTAGGTTGCTTCTCTCCTTGATTAGTTTCCACCCATTGCTTCTTTTTTCTGCCTTCTGGTGCTTTGGAGAATAGGTGGACCTTCCCTTCTTTGGGGCAGCCCCTCAAATATTGGAAGACTGTTTATCAGATCACCCCTTAGTCCTTCTTTTCACTGCACCAGACACACCCAATTCCTGCAACTGTTCTTAGTATGTCTCCATCCCCCTAATCCTCTTTGTTGCTCTTCTCTGCCCTCTTTCTAGAGTCTCAACATCTTTTTTTCATTGTGGCAACCAAAACTGGATGCAGGATTCCAAGTGGGTTCCTACCAAGGCCTTATAGAGCGGTATTAACACCTCTTGTGACCTTGAGCCTCTGTTAATGCAGCCTAGGACTGTGTGGGCTTTTTTGGCAGTTGCAGCACACGGCTGGCCCATGTTTGATTTGTTGATTCAGGATTTAGGATGTGAATGAAAAAAAAGAAGTCATAAGGTTACTTAAGAGTCCACAAAGAGAGAGACCACATGCTAATTAAGACGGAAGGAATTCTTTGCATAGAAGAGAAGAAACTATGGGCATCCCATTATCTAAGCATAGTCCTCCTTGGCAAGGAAAAATAGCTTATCCTACAGGTAGGGAATCTTATAATGTATCAATAGTACAGGTGGTCCCCGACTTATGACACTTCATTTAGTGACCAATCAAAGTTACAATGGCACTGAGAAAAAGTGACCAAAGACATGATCAAAATTCGGACACTTGGCAACTGATTCATATTTATGACGGTCACAGCGTCCCGGGCTAAGATGATCGATCCCCTTTTGCGACCTTCTGGCAAGCAAAGTCAATGTGGAAGCCAGATTCTCTTAACAACCATAGTATTCACTTAACAACTGCAATGATTCACTTAACAACTGTGGCAAGAAAGGTCGTAAAAGGGGCAGAACCCTCTTAACAAACGTCTCGGTTAGTTACATAAATTTTGGGCTCAATTGTGGTCGTAAGTCCACAATTATTTACCTGAACGCACCATTGATCCTAAGGATATTTAGCCTGAAATGTATGCAATTAAAATTTTCATATCTCGTCCGATCTTTCTTTGGCTCTCCGTCTCCCCATTCCCACTCCTGGTTCGCCCTCCCCAAATACCGTCATTGCATCATTGCAGTGTCACCTAGCAACAGAAATTTTGGGCTCAATTGCGATCGTTAGTGGAGGACTATAGGTTTTCCCTTATTTTTTTTTATCCCTTGTGGATTTTCTAATCAAAATGTGATTAGCCAAACAATAATCCAATAATCCCATTTCTGAGAGGAAAAGCATTCTAGGTCCCAGCCTCAAAGTTATTGCCATCCTTTCAACATTGCCTTGGCAAGAGAGAAAAATAAGGCCAATCAAGAGCCAAAGAAACCCTGGGCTACTTAGCAAGAGCAACAGGATCAGGACCCCCATGTGGTGGGCACTACAAAGTCCCCCGTATCCAAGAGAGCTGAGGGAGGGGGCAGGAGGCCAGCCGAGGGGAATCTCCCACCCCTTGCTAGAGGCTCGGCTCCCCTGCAGCCATCCAGCAACCGCTCAGTTAGGGCATCCTAAGGGTGGGAGGTCTGTGTGGGGAGGAGGGCAGCCCCCCTGCCACACCTCTAGCAAGGACGGAGGGGAGGGTCACAGGGCTCTGCACCATTGACCCAAACAACACAAATAGGCAGGAATCAGGTGGGAAGAAGCGAGGAGGCAGGACGGCCGGAGCACCTGTTTTGCCAGACTTCCTAAGATGCCTGCCGGGATCCCTGCGGTGTCTCCCTTTTGTCTCCTGGCCTTGTCTTCATCTGCTCCATCCAGAACAGCCCCAAAGGAGGGAAAGGGGTCCAGCCAGAGCCACCTGTCAGAGGGGTAAGGCAGAGCATCCCAGGTGTTTCTATTTACCCTTCCAGTCTTCTTCCTTAAGGGAGAATCCCATAGCCTTCCCTTCCCTCTCCTTGTCCTTTCCTTGTCTCTGTGTTACCAAACCTTTCCTTCCCAGCAGGGTGGGAGCTCTGTCCATGAGGCACACCTGTGGCCTGAAAGGTAATCTTCCTCCCCCCCCAATGCAGAGGTGGAAGAGCAGCAAGAGAGTTGGAAGGGACCTCAGAGGTCTTCTAGTCCAACCCCCTTGCTCAAACAGGAGACCCTGCACCATTTCAGACAGGTGGCTGTCCAATCTCTCCTTGAAAACCTCCAGTGATGGAGCACCCGTAACCTCTGGTGGCAAGCTGTTCCACTGGTTAATTGTCCTCACTGTCAGGAAATTTCTCCTTAATTCTAGGTTCCTTCTCTCCTTGATTAGTTTCCACCCATTGCTTCCAGTCCTGCCTACTTTGGGAAACCCCCCCCCCTTTCTTTGTGACAACCCCTCAAATACTGGAAGACCTCTATCATGTCATGCCAGGGCCTTCTCTAGACAAGCCATACCCAATCCCTGCAACCCGTCTTCACATGTTTTAGGCATATGTCATTTAGCCATTTGGCCACGTCATGCGTGCAAATTCATTGGAAACGTCAGTGATGCTAGGAATGGTTAGTGGAAGAAGCTGAAGGAGGAGCAAAGAACAGGTTGGCTTGATAACATCAATCTGACCCAACAGTCGGGGCTTCTCAGGGCACCATGGAAAGCAATGGCCTACAGGTGTTGGACACGACTGAACAGGAGTTCTCTGAACAAGAACTCAAAATAATCTCTCCTCCTGCAGATGTGATCAAAGTTGACACAGTGGGAGCACAGAATCCTTTAGCCACAATTTCCACCGGTGTAATTTCCTGGATGAAAGCTTTCCTAGCTGTCAGACGGCTTCAAGGTGGGATTCAAAGGTTTCCAAAATAGAATAGAATAGAATAGAGCCGGAGGGGACCTTGGAGGTCTTCTAGTCCAACCCCCTGCTCAAGCAGGAGAACCTATGTACCATCTCAAGACAAGTGACTATCCAATCTCTTCTCAGAAACCTCCAATGATGGAGCAGCCCCAACTTCTGGTGGCCAGCTGTTCCACTGGTTAATTGTCCTCACTGTCAGGAAGTTTCCATTTAATTCTAGGTTGTTTTTCCTCTTTGTTTAGTTTCCATCCATTGTTTCTTGTCCTGCCCTCCGGTGCTTTGGAGAATAATTTGACCCTCCCCTTCTTTTGTGGCAGCCCCTCAAATACTGGAATACGGCTATCATGTCACCCGAATCCCTCCTTTCTTTAGACTTAGCCAGGCACAGAAAAGAGTCTTTTTTTTAAAAAAAGCACGTGTCAGCCTCTGTTTCGCTATTCGCTTTCGGCTGCCATTGAAACGGGGAGGGGGGG
This sequence comes from Natrix helvetica helvetica, assembly GCA_029890345.1. Classification (NCBI taxonomy): domain Eukaryota; kingdom Metazoa; phylum Chordata; class Lepidosauria; order Squamata; family Natricidae; genus Natrix; species Natrix helvetica. The sequence goes on along the minus strand of JAKRSI010000763.1, from coordinate 163,798 downwards.
CATGGTATTTGGGAGGGGAATATTTGCTACAGGAGAGATTGTTAAAGAGGGAGTTTTGTTCTCACCATTACTGCGCATGCTGAAGACTGGTGTTTATAGTTGGTCAAGGCCAACTGTTAGATTCGGGCAACGAGAGAACAGACTTCAGACGATAGTGACAATCAGCTCTTTATTAGTTAGGTAGTAGTGATCCAGCTCACTCTGGGGTCATGCAGGTCCCCTTTTATAGGGATCTGGCAGACCTCCCGTCCAATCAGAACAACCCCTTGTTCCCGCCCTAGTGGCGGACCTGAGTGGAGACTACAGCAGTTTATGCAAATATCTAACACCCCTCCCCTCTTAGATGGAGTGTTCCGGTTAGTGACAAAGTCCTGTAAGTATGTCGGTTTCTGCCTTGCTCGGGTGGACCTGCAAAGTTCGAGTTGTGCCGGAGCGGGCGTGAGATCGGAGTGTCCTTTTTGTTCCGTTGCCCTGGCTGGGGATGGTAGGTTCCCCTCGCTGGGAGGCTGCTCCGCTCTTTCGTTGGTCTCAGGTTCCACTCCAGGCTCTGCGGTGCCGTAGTCGTCTGTGCTGGGAGATTCGGGTTGTTGCATCGGCTGTCCTTCTGACGGGATGAGATCTTCATTCGATGATCGTAGGTTGGAATGCGTTAGGCGACCTCGGAGTTGGTCGATGTGTCTTTTCCAATTCCTGCCGTCCTCCAATTCTAACAAGTAGGAACGAGGACCGGTGATACCTATTACCTTTGCCGGGATCCACAGTGTCCCCCCTGCATAGTTGTGGGCGTATACTGAATCCCCTATGCTAAAGTTCCGAATTTTGCTTGTAGAGTCTGGGGGCGATGTGGCAGAGTAATTTGGGTGTAGTCGGTCTAGGTGAGACCTTAACCGGCGACCCATGAGGAGTTCAGCGGGGCTCCTTCCCGTCGTGGCACTAGGGGTAATGTGTTGGATTAAAAGATAATGATCGATCCGTGTTTGCCAATCACCAGGGCCCATCCTAGCAAGAGCCTCTTTTGCAGAGCGCACCATTCTTTCCGCCTGTCCATTCGATGCCGGATGGAATGGCGCGACGAGGGCATGCCGAATTCCCTGACTTGCTAAGTATGCTTCGAATTGCATGGCCGTGAACTGGGGCCCGTTATTGGAGACCAGGAGGTTGGGCAGGCCGTGCGTGGCGAAAAGTCGCCGTAGTACCTTGATGACCGCCTCTGCCGTGATCGAAGTCATCAGGACTACTTCTAACCATTTGGAGTATGCGTCCACAACTATTAAGAACGTTTGCCCTTACACTGGCCCTGCGAAATCTATGTGTATTCGCGACCAGGGTGCTTTCGGTTTGTCCCACTCCGTAGCGGGCGCTTCAGGGGGGGCTGGTCTGGACTCTTGGCACGGATTGCAAGTGGCTACCCATTCCTCTATCTCCTTGTCCATGTTTAGCCACCAAACGTAACTCCTAGCTAATGCTTTCATCCTTACGATCCCTGGATGCCCAACATGCAAAGCCTCTAATACATTTCTCCGCAGTTTGTACGGTACAACAACTCAATCCCCCCACAATAAACAACCTTTTAAAACCGGCAGTTCATCACGCTTAGACCAAAACAGTTTGAATTCGGGTCCCACAATCCCTTTGGGCCACCCCTTCCATACCCAAGTTTGCACTTGTCTGATTACGGTGTCCTTAGCAGAAAACCTAGCAACGTCCACAGAAGAAACTGGCCCTGTGTCCAAACAGTCAATCAAAAGGACTGGTATTTCTGGAGTGGGGTCGGTTAACAGTTCCGGTAGTGGGCAGCGGCTGAGCGCGTCTGCATGCCCCAATGTGGAACCCGGTCGATGTACCAGTTTGTAGGAATACGCAGCCAGGAAAACAGTCCACCTGGTCATGCGCGGGGAGAGGGAGACCTGTGTGGGGCGGTTTCCCGCCAGAAGACCCAGCAATGGTTTGTAGTCTGTGATAAGTTTGAAATCGCGGCCGTAGAGGTATTCGTGGAAACGCTTGACTCCAGCCACAGCGGCTAACGCTTCCCTGTTCAGTTGGCTGTAGTTGCGTTCTGCCGAAGACAAAGTTCTTGAGTAGAACGCGATGGGGGCTTCTTTCCCATTTGGCATTCTGTGGCTGAGTACTGCGCTGACGCCGAAAGGTGATGCATCGCAGGTCAATACCAGTGGTAAGGTTTGGCTGTACTGGATGAGTAGAGAGTCGGTCGTCAGCAGGCGCTTGACTGCGGCGAAGGCGGCCGCCTCGGAACGTCCCCAGGTCCATTTCGCGTTCTTGGCTAGAAGTTGGTGTAACGGCTCAGCGACGGTGGCTTTCTGTCTGAGAAAGACACTGTAGAAGTTAAGAAGTCCGAGGAAGGCCTGCAACTCGGTCTGATTCCGTGGTGTGGGGGCGTCCTGGATGGCCTTAATTTTCTTTGATGTCGGGTGCATTCCCAGTCCATCGATTCTGTAACCCAGGAATTCTACGCTGGGCACGTTAATTTGGCATTTTTCCTTTTTAAGGTGGAGACCCTTTTCTCAAATTCTAGCCAAAACAGTCCTAACATGTTTCAATAATTGCTCCTCGTTTGCAGTCGACACCAAGATGTCGTCGAAATAGGGGACGACTCCTGGTATGCCCTGCAAAAGCTGTTCCATGACGCTTTGGAACAATCCCGGAGCGATCCTCATGCCGAATTGTAACCGGTTGCATTTAAAAGCACCCCTGTGTGTCACTATAGTTTGGGCCTCCGCCGTGGCGCTATCCACTGGCAGCTGCTGATACTCTTGTGCCATGTCTAATTTTGCAAAAAAATTTCCTGGCCCCAACGAGTGCAATAGGTGTTGAACCACGGGCACAGGATATGCGCTTTGTTGTAGGGCGACATTAATTGTGCATTTATAGTCCGCGCAGATACGGACTGACCCGTCCAGCTTAAAGGGGGTAACGATTGGGATTTCCCAGCGAGCGTGATCCACCGGTTCAAGGATCCCTTGCTCTACGAGCTTATCGATTTCCTTATCAATTTTGGGACGGAGCGCAAAAGGCACTCTTCTAGGTTTGAGCCGGATTGGCGCCACATTTGGATCCAAATTGAATGACATTGGCTTTCCCACATACTTACCAAGGCCGGGGCTGAACACATCCTCGAACTCCTTAAAAATCCCTTCAGTGCTGCTGTTACCCACAGCGTTGATTCCGGTAACTTCTAGCCCCAGGGCTTCGAACCAATCCAATCCCAGGAGGCTCTGTAATGGTGCGCTGGCGACGGTCACGGGCAGCTGGGCTGTGATGTTTTTGAACTGGACTCTAAACGTGCCCTGACCCACGATGGGGACCCTGTTCCCCTGGTAGTCTCGAAGCAGGATGTCTGGTGTTCATAGTTGGCGCTTCTTTAGGCTCGGAATCGCCTTTTTCATTGCTGACCACGAGATGATCGTCAGGGATGATCCTGTGTCGACTTCAAGCTCGCAAGGGGAGTCCTCCAAGAGGACAGTGAGTTTCAGCTTTTTAGGCCGCTTTGTGCGGATTTGCCCTATCGTTGTGAGATAGGTTCTCAGTGGTTCTCTCTGGGTATACAGGCACGAGCCCATTTAAGGACGTACCTTGTGGCATTGAGAGTGGCTAAACGCCAATACTGTGCCACTCTCATTGCATCCGCAGAGAACCGCCCTGCTGCCCTGTTTCGGGTGTCCCGCTCCCTCTTGATTCAGAGGCCGCGGGCGGCCCCTCTACAGGGCAGAGCAGAGGAATTTGGGAAATATCTGCAGGATAAAATCGCTCAAATCCGGAGGGATTGGGTCCCTGTCAGTGGTCCAACGGAGACGTCCGTGGCGAGTCTTGAGGATTTGACCTGGGAGGAGTTTGACTTGGTTGCCATCGAGGATTTGGACAGAATGCGTGGACGACTGCGACCCACCACATGTTTATTGGACCCGTGCCCCTCCTGGCTTGTACTGGCATCCTGGGAGGTTACACGAGACTGGCTCCTGGGCCTAGTGAATGCTTCGTTGAGTGAGGGGTCTCTCCCGGCCGCCTTGAAAGAGGCGGTGGTGAGACCCTGCTCAAGAAGCCTTCCCTGGACCCTCTGGAGCTGGCCAATTATCGTCCTGTCTCCAACCTTCCCTTTTTGGCGAAGGTTGTAGAGAGTGTGGTGGCTTACCAGTTCCCACGACATCTGGAGGAAAATGATTATCTAGACCCGTGCCAGTCTGGCTTCCGCCCCGGTCACAGCACGGAGACGGCCTTGGTCGCGTTGGTGGATGATCTCTGGAGGGCCAGAGATAGAGGTTGCTCCTCTATCCTGGTCCTATTAGACCTCTCGGCGGCTTTTGATACCATCGACCATGGTATCCTGCTGCGCCGGCTGGAGGGGTTGGGGGTCCGGGGCACCGTTCTGCGGTGGTTCGGCTCCTACCTTTCCGACCGGACTCAGCGTGTGTTGGCAGGGGAGGAGAGGTCGACCCTATGCCCCCTTACCTGTGGGGTGCCACAGGGGTCGGTCCTCTCGCCACTCCTGTTCAACACATATATGAAGCCGCTGGGTGAGATCATCCGTGGTTTCGGGGTGGGATATCATCTGTACGCTGATGATACTCAGCTGTACTTTTCCACCCCGAACCACCCCAACGAGGCCGTCGAAGTGATGTCCCGGTGTGTGGAAGCCGTACGGGTCTGGATGGATGACAACCGACTCAAACTCAACCCCTCCAAGACGGAGTGGCTGTGGGTACCGGCTCCCCGGTTCAGCCAATTAATTCCATCATTGGCCATCGGGGGCATTCAACTCGCCCCCGTGGAGCGGGCGCGCAATTTGGGCGTCCTCCTGGATGCCTGGCTGTCCATGGATGACCATGTGACAGCCGTGGCAAGGGGGGCGTTCCACCAGGTTCGCCTGGTGCGCCAATTGCGCCCCCTACTGGACCGGGACGCCTTACGCACGGTCACTCATGCGCTGGTGACGTCTCGTTTGGACTACTGTAACGCTCTCTACATGGGGCTTCCCTTGAAATGCACCCGGAGACTACAGTTGGTCCAGAACGCAGCCGCGCGGGTAATTATGGGGAGTACTAGGTACTCCCATGTGACACCGTTCCTGCGCGAGCTGCACTGGCTTCCTGTGGTCTATCGGGTGCGTTTCAAGGTGCTGATAACGATCTTCAAAGCGCTCCATGGCTCAGGACCTAGTTACCTGCGGGATCGTATTCTGCCCCATACATCCCTGCGACCAATCCGCTCGCACAGAGAGAGTCTCCTCCAGGTGCCGTCCACCAGGCAGTGCCGTGGGGCGGCGCCTAGGAGTAGAGCCTTCTCTGTGGCGGGCCCAGCCCTGTGGAATGACCTCCCCCCGGATATTAGGAATACCTCTGACCTCCGCTCCTTTCGTGTAAAGCTCAAGACCCACCTATTTCAAGTTGCTGGCCTGGCTCAACTTTGATCCAATTATATCGCTCCTGACGGGTTTTTTATCTGGGATATTTTAATTGCATCCAATTTACTTAGGGGTTTTTAAACATTGTGTTTTTACTTGTTTTTTATCTACCAGTTCACCTCCTCCTAGTATATGTTTTGTATATGTCTAGGGACTTCGCTCTGACACACCCTTGCAATGTGCCCAAGTTTGTCGCAATGCGAGCAAACAACGTTCCTGAAATGGTAGGTAGGCCGGGGGTGATTCCCTCCGCAGCTTGCGCAGGGCGGCAAACGGAATTCGAATTTTCGCGCCGGTTTTGTCTGGCTGCTGCACATGCGATGGCTGTCTTCGCACTCGCTGTCCTCGGTTTCTTGATCGGTGGCCTCGTGATGCACCCGGGTTTGTCTGGCTCCGGATTGGGTTGCGCTGTACCTGCGTTGTAGCATTTCTGTAGATCTGTCCACTGATTCCGAAGCTCTTGCCTCATCTAGCGCAATCTGCAGGTTTAAATTGGATTTGGCCAACAACCGTTTTTGTAACGAAATGTCCTTTAACCCGCATATGAGGTGTGCTAGGATCTGCTCGTCCAGGTCCCTGAACTCGCAATGCGTTGCTGCCTTTCGAAGTGCTGCAACGTACTGATTGATGGATTCGTCCGCCTTCTGGTTCCGCATGTTGAATTCCTGGCGGCGAACGTGGCGGGAAGGTTTTGGCGCGAAATGCGTCTGCAGTGTCTGCTGTAGCGCCGTCCATGTTACCGCCTGGATGGGGGTTGGCTCCGAGAGATCCCTGGCCATTTCGAAGACTTCTAGACCACAGTAGCTCAGGAACATATTCTTTTTCCGGGAGTCCGGTACTCCCATGAGATCGTTTGCCTCGAGGAAGCATTCAAATCTCAGCATGTAGGATTCCCAATGCTCGGTGATTGGGTTATATGGAGTCGGTGGAGCGTGCATCGCCATCTTGTCCTGCGTTCGAATTTGCCGCGCTGAGATGGCTGCCGGAATTTCCGCCGAATTCCGGGGCTGGATCGGATCCGTAGATTCTGGTGGTAGATCTTCGTCCTATCTGCCTCTCGATCCCACCTTCGTCGCCAATGTTAGATTCGGGCAACGAGAGAACAGACTTCAGACGATAGTGACAATCAGCTCTTTATTAGTTAGGTAGTAGTGATCCAGCTCACTATGGGGTCGTGCAGGTCCCCTTTTATAGGGATCTGGCAGACCTCCCGTCCAATCAGAACAACCCCTTATTCCCACCCTAGTGGCGGACCTGAGTGGAGACTACAGCAGTTTATGCAAATATCTAACACCAACCGTCCTGCATACCAATCTGATGATGCTTCTTGGAGATGCAACCCACATGACACCTGAGGGATTTGCAGATTGGGCAATGGGATGGGGGTTGTCGGGGGGAGGGGGTTGGACAAATATTGATATGTATGATTCGGCGCGCTTCTGCCTCAGACCTTGCCTTACTTTGCTGCTATCTTTTCAGAACCAGTAAAAGTACTTTTAATTCTGAAAAATGGAGCTAAGTGCTTTCTTTCTTGGTTTTTGAAGGAGGCCGGCTTGACAGCACGGAAGATTGATCCCCTCAGGTGGCCATTTGGGGAGCCTCCAGGTTGAGCAGCAGTCTACCTTGAATGCTTTGGGATTTAGCAGCAGGAAGGAGCCAGGGCTCCTTAGCAGGAACTGATGCCTCCAGGTGTTCATCCTCCCCATTTCGTTTCTCCTTATCCTTTTCAGTGTGCCCCTTGTGGCCATGGCAACAGAGGGAATTGCTTCAGGCCGAACTCTGTTGCCCAGAAAATGCCCCAGGTGCTTTGGTGGGCCTGCAGCCAGGCTGAGTTGCCAGAAGGAGGCGCCGTTCCCATTTCCCTGCCAGGATCCTGGGAGGCCCTGCGGGGGACGAGGCCAAGGCCTTTGCTGCAATGGCGGTATCTATGGACGGAGAACCAGGGGTGGGAAAGGGGAGACGGAGAGCCAAAGAACGACCGGACGAGATAGGGATATATTTCATTGCACCGATTTCAGGCTAAATACCATTATGATCAATGGTGTGTACAGGTAGTCCTCGACTTATGACCGCTATTGAACCCAAACGTTATGTAACTAACCGAGATGTTTATTCAGTGAGTTTTGCCCCATTTACGACCGTTCTTCCTGCAGTTGTTAAGTGAATCACTGATGTTGTTAAGTTAGTAATTTAATTTATTATTAAATTTATAGACCGCCCCCTCTCCCCGAAGTAATATGGCTGTTAAGTGGATAAGGGTTGTCAGGTGGCGGCAAAAGGGGATCACATGACCCCAGGACACGGCAACCGTCATAAATATGAGTCAGTTGCCAAGCATCTGATTTTTGATCATGTGGCCACAGGGATGCTGCAGCGGTCACAAGTTTGAAAAATGATCATAAGTCAGTTTTTTCAATCCCGTTGCAACTTTGAATGGTCACTAAATGAACTCTTGTAAGTTGATAAATACCTGTAGTATTTTTTAACAATGTGGAAAGAAAAACAGCTTAAGAAGAACAAACCTGTTCAACACATCTCCACCCAGTGAGGGCAACACACACACACACACACACACACACACACACACACACGGCACAGAAGAAATTGCTCTTTCTATTTTTATGGTGATTATGATCATGATTGATCACTTCTTTTTTTATGTACAATTAGGGCTTATGCACCGAAGACAAATTCCTTGTCTGTCCAATCACACTTGGCCAATAAAGAATTCTCTCTTCTCTTCTCTTCTCTTCTCTTCTCTTCTCTTCTCTTCTCTTCTCTTCTCTTCTCTTCTCTTCTCTTCTCTCTCTTCTCTTCTCTTCTGCTCCGCTCCAGTCCAGTCTGATCCAGTCCATATTTTGTATTCTATTCTATTCTATTCTATTCTATTCTATTCTATTCTATTCTATTCTATTCTATATTCCTATTCCTATTCCTACTCTATTTATTCTATTCCTATTCCTATTCCCATTCCTATTTATATTCCATCCCATCCTATTCTATTCTATTCTTCTTATTCTATTCTATTTATTCTATTCCTATTCCTATTCCTATTCCTATTCCTATTCCTATTCTATTCTATTCTATCCTATCCTAACCTATCCTATCCTAATCTATATTCCTTATTCTATTCTATTTATTCTATTCCTATTCTATTCTATTCCTATTCCTATTCTATTCCATAGGAGACCAGAGCAATGAGTAATCTTTGCAGCCTCTCTTTATCCCTTAATGTATTTTATTTAATAACTCAATCATTGGATCAATTCCAGTCACTGAATGAGAAGCACTTGAATCCACATTTTTTCTCTCTGTCATGACCAGGTTTTTTCAGCTCCCTAGGAAAACCGATAATTCTTTAGAGGTAATCCTCTCCTCACGACTACAATTGACCCCGAAATTTATGTTATTGAATGTTAAGTGAGTTTTGCTCCATTTCTTTTCTCGCCTCCATTTATTTATTTATTATTTATTAAATGTCTATTGCACGGTTGTTAAGTGAATCATTGCAATTAATAAGCTAGTAACAAGGTGGTTAAGCATATCTGGCTTCCCCATTGACTTTGCTTAACAACTGTCTTGCTTAGCAACATAAATTATGGGCTCAGTTGTGGTCGTAAGTTCAGGACTACCTCTATACTGCCTAGAGAATTCTGGGAGTTGATGTCCACCCATCTTAAAGTGGTCAAGGTTGAGGAACACTGACTTAGTCCCAGAGGGGAATATTTTCCATCAGTGGGGGATGTTGGAATTCATTGTTGGAATCCCAAAGGTGCTTCCCCCCCCCTCAAGAGGCAACTGGACTTTGTGATTTTTCTTTGAAGATGTTTTGCTTTTCATTCAAGAAGTTTCTTCAGCTCTGACTGGATGGTGGGGAATGGAAGGATTAGTATAAGTATCAATCCTTCCATTCCCCACCATTCAGTCAGAGTTGAAGAAGCTTCTTGGATGAGAAGTGAAGTGTCTTCAAAGAAAAACCAGAAAGTCCAATTGCCTCTTGGCATTGGGGGGGGGGGAAGAGCACCTTTGGGACAACCATGATCTGGATGCCTCCAAAGGCATTGTTGGAATGTATTTTTATGCAACAACTACAGTAGTATTTAGCCAGTATAGTGTTTAGAAGTTTGGAACTATGGTATATACTCTATGCTCTTTTGTTCTGAGTTTCCTGTTTCCTGTTACAGTTAGATAATTGAGCAGTAAAGCACATGGTGATTGTACTCTGTTTCTTCTGTGGTGCTTTATACACACAGAATTTCTACCCAGGGACTATCCTAACCTCACCCAAAGTGAGTTGCTTCTAAAACCCCACAAACAAGAGCTAGGGAAAGCTTTGTTTGTCTTGCCTGCCTGCCTGGGACTTACCCAGGAGGCATCGTGGCAGTGCCAAAACGTAACGGCTTCTTCTCCTTCCCATCCTTTCACAGCCATCTGCATCGGAGATCCCAGCTGCAACTAAAAGGATAGCGACAGAGAACAGATGTAACTTGAGGGCCACAGAGGATGGACTTTGTAATACTTGAAATGTGGCTATTGTAATACTGTTTTCTTTTCTTTTAAATTTGCTTTTTCAATTGTATTGCTGATCATTTCACATAACCTTCAAGAAAAAGCCTCTCTTTCGGGAAGCAGGACTGGCAGGGAAGCATTCAATACATTGTAGACAACAGTTTCGTTTTTAGCTGTTTTCAAGTCTCCGTGAAAGAAGAAGATAGTCCAGCCCAACCTTGGGAAGCGCTGAGGATGTATTTTTCCCAACCCCATTTTGATGTTTTCTCTTTTCAAATGTTTCCTTTACTTTATTCAGAATACAATTCTCTTTTCTATGGAAATGCTGTCATTCTTATGATGTAGCTGAACAGATGATTACCGTATTTTTCACACTATAAGGCGCTCCAGACTATAAGACACCCTTAGCTTTTGGGGAGGAAAACAAGGAAAAAGAATCTGCTTCTGCCTCTCAGCAAACAGCCTGGTCAGCTTCAGCACAGCGTGATTTAGCACGAGCAGCTGATTGGCAGTTGGATCAGCCTCTTTCCAGGAGGCAGTAATTCGCTGCCTGTAACAGGCCAAAAAATGGGACGCACAGGGGCTGAAAATGGGGTGTGTGGAGGCCAAAAACGTGATACGCAGAGGCCAAAAATGGGGCACGCGGAGGCAGCAATAGGCTGTGGCAGTGATAGGCTGTAACGGCAGTGATGGGTGGCTGTGATTCTCGCAGCCTGGAACAGTGGTATTTTGGGAGGCTGATCCAACCACCAATCAGCTGCTCGTGCTAAATCAGTCTGTGCTGAAGCTGACCAGGCTGTTTGCTGCAAGGAGGAAAATTGCTGGGAGGCAGAGTCCAAACGGTGGGGGCTGGCAGGTGGGCAGGGCTTCAGCAACATTCACTCTATAAGACGCACAGACATTTCCACCCACTTTTTTTGGAGGGGGAGTGCATCTTATAGACCAAAGAATACAGTATTTCTAAACCAACCAACTTTTGCTTTGAAGTTTTTTGTGGTACAAACTATAAAAGCAAGTGAAATCCATTTCTGGAGATTCCTCCTTTTCATAGGGAGAACACACTTTATCAGAGTAATAAATTGCTCTTAAATGAACTTCAGACTCGATTGTTTATTGGAAAAGATAAACTTGAGGCAGAATCTAAGGCCAGATTTGGCCATTGATAAATTCTGGGCGATTGAAGGGAGGCCAGGCCTGGGTGACTTCTAACAGCTCTTTATTTACTGTGAGGCAACTGAACTCCCTGGCTGACACAGCTCCTTTTATAAGAAACTGCTCAGCCAAACAGCCAATCAGGGGAGAGTATTTTCCCACTCCAACAGAGGACCAGACAGAGAACTTCAACTGACAACTATATACAATACCTAACACCCCTTCCCACCAAGATGGAGCATTATGGTGATTAAAATAACAACATATGTAGTCTTTTAGGTAGCTAGGGCGGTGATGTGTCCGTCTTGATCTACGAGGTTCCATCTCAAGACCAGTAGCTCCAAAGCCTTGACTAGGCGGAGTGGCTGCTTCAGGTATAGCTTGCAGTGGCAGCAAGGGCTCGGTCCCTGGTGCTTCCAACACAAGAGGAACCGTCTGTCACTCACCACAGTCCCTTGACAGTACTGTTGTTTGTGGTGGCGGAGTCCCTTCTGGCTAACGACAGACAAAGGATCTGAGGCAGCCATGCAGTTGGTCGATGTGGCGGCACCACAACCTGCCATCTTTGAGCGCCACGCTGTAGGAACGCAGCCCAATAATGTACACGGGCAGGAATCTTGGAAGGGCCCCCGGCATAGTTGTGGGCATAGACAAGGTCCCCAAGTGAAAATGACCGGAGCTGGTTGGTCAAGTCTGCAGGAGTTGTCCGAGGAGTAGTCCAGATGCAGCCGGTCCAAGTAAGTCTGCAGGAGGCAACCAATTAAGAGTTTGGCCGAACTCCTGTTAGTAGTGGAGCTTGGTGTGACGTGCTGGACCAGGAAGTACTCGGCTATCCATGTTTGCCAATCCCCCAGGTCCATCCTTGCCAGAGCTTCCTTTGTTGATCAGACCATCCGCTCAGCCTGCCCGTTGCTAGCAGGATGGAATGGAGCAATCAGGGCATGATGAATGCTGTGATCCACCAGGAAGAGCTTGAACTGCCTTGATGTGAGCTGTGGCCTGTTGTCCGAAATGAGGACATTTGGCAATATGTGAGTCGGAAATACCCTTTTAAGGGCCCTGATCATGGTGTCCAAGGTGGTCAATATCATGAGTACCACCTGAAGCCACTTTGAGTAGGCATCCACAACCACCATAAAAGTCTGTCCATGAAAAAGCCCCGCAAAGTCAATATGCACCCTCGACCAAGGTTTCTTGGGTGCTTCTCACTCGCGTGCTGGGGTGGAAGGGGGCTGGCCTTGAGTCTTGGCAAGGCTGACAAGATGCGACCCAATCGGCGATACCCTTGTCTAAGTTGGGCCACCAGGCATAACTGCGGGCAAGTGCCTTCATCCGCATGATGCCTGGCTAGCCAAGAGGAAGAGCTGCCAAAACTGGCCACCACAGCCTCCGGGGTACCACCACACGACTCCCCCAGACTAGGCAGTCCCCTTGAGCGGACAACTCAGGTTGCTGGGTGTGGAAGGGAGGGAACTCTGTGCTGACTGACCCCCTCGGCCACCCCCTCCACACCCAGTTGAGCACTTGGGCGATGACATGGTCCTTGGCGGAGTGTGCAGAGATCTCCGATGCCAAAATAGGACCAGATGGCAGGTCTTCAATTAATAAAACAGATTATGCTGCAACTGGATCCCCCACAACCATCATCACAACCTGAAAAATGTCCTCATAGTTATGGCCATCGCAACGTTCTCACAGTCCCATGATCAACCTTTGGGCCTTTGGCAGCCAGCGTGTATTTGCCAGGGTTGCCGTCTTTCGGTCGTGTGGCCTCCATTGGCCACTTTCCCAGCTGGCTCCCAACAAACGGAGTCGATGGGAGAAGCCGGTTTCCCTTAAGGATCTCGGGGTTCCTTCCGCAACTGCAGTGGTTTCTTTACCATCTGGGGCACAAGAGGTCAGAAAATTGGCTGTGACTCACTGAAGGACAGTCCTTTGGATGGAATGGTCTGGGTCTCCTGATTGAGCAGTGGGTTGGGCTAGATGACCTCCAAGGTCCCTTCCAGCTCTACTCTGATTGAATCTTAAGGGCAGGAGTCTTCTTGTCAAAAATTGCCCTGAGGACAACAGGTCGTCCTCGACTTATGGTGATTAATTTAGTGACGGAAGTTACAACAACACTGAGAAAAATGACTCAGGACCAATTTTCACACCTACAACCGCTGCAACACCTCCTGGTCACATGATCAAAACTCAGGCACTTGGGAACTGGCGTGTATTTATGACAGTTGCCGCACCTTATGGTCATGGGATCACCATAAGATTTGCTTAACAACCGCTTGATTTACTTAACGACTGCACTCAATTGGTTAGCAACTGTGGCAAAAAGGTTGTAAAATGAGACAGAACATACTTAGCAACAGAAATTGTGGTCATAAGTGGAGGACTACCTTTATTGCCTCATAGTCCATTCTAATTTATCTCCAGAGACATTCAGGATCCCATAATTAGAACTTCCCCTTTCTTCTCCCTTCTGCTCGCTTCTGAGGAGCCGGGAGCAAAGTCCTTCTGAAGGGCTTATTTCTGGGGCTTCTGGGGCTGGAAGCAGCCTGAGATGACTGAGGGAAACCCACCAGATCAGGCCTCCAAGGGTTGCACTGCTGGGCTTCCCACATTGGAGAGAGAGAGAGATCCTCTTTCTTTCCTCTGTTGGAGTTTGAGACACACCTGATCTCCTGCTTGCAACTATTCACCTGGTGCAGCTACAAGGATTCCAATCTCCTCAGGATGCAGTCTGACTCTCCTGTGGGGTTTCTCCACCCACACCTTCTGGACTCCAGTCTCAACCTGGACCATGGGGAAAGAACCAGATGTTTCTGCTGTCCTTATCACCCAAAAAACAGGATGGAGACAGGATGGTGGATCTCATGGAAAAGCCTCTTTCACAGGGCAGGAGCAGCTATGGAAAAGGTGAGCTAAGTAGGTCTCCTTGGATGAGAACATCTAAGCAAGAGGACCTGGAGGCCCCCACCTTCTCTGGATTGGTGGGATGGCCAATGGTTCTCATGGAGATTATCAAATAACATGGTAGTTGGAGCTTGGCTCCCATAGAATCTACCTTACCACTTTTCCTATTCATTCTCTCACACATACACTTTTAGTGCTGTCCATAGGAACCATTTCTTTTTAAAAAAAAGGTTTTTTAAAAGGTGTCAAATTCATTGGCAGTTGGTGAACAACAAATTCCCCTGAATGACTTTCACAAAGTTCTCTTTAGCAAGATTTATTGAGGTGAAAAGGAAGGGAGTTATAAGAATTAAAATCCTTCAACAATTTCCCATTTGGAAACATGTAGATATGTTCTTTGACTTCTGAATTCTATCTAAGTGGAAATAATTCAGGTATTCGTTCAAATAAATGGATATTATATCATTCTTAAATATCATGGTGTTTTTTCTCATGTTTTTACATTTGTTCTGGTCGTAAGCTATTCCTTTGTGTTCAGGTCTGGCCTCAGAAGGATAATGTAGCACTTCGGGCTGAAGATGCAGACCAGCAGACCAGCACTGGAGGCCAGGATGGAGAAGACCTGAACAGCCACCATGTATTTCCCTTTGGTGCTCATGTAGGTGGGCACAAAAGTCACCCAGACACTGCAGAAGACCAGCATGCTGAAGGTGATCAGCTTGGCTTCCTTGAAGGCCCCAGGCAGATTCCTGGCCAGGAAAGCCACCGTGAAGCAGATGGCAGCCAGGAAGCCCATGTAGCTGAGGGTAACGTAGAACATGACAACAGCCCCTTCGTTGCATAGCAGGATGATCTCTCCAGGCTGGGAGTGGAGGTCAGAGTCAGGGAATGGGGGAGAAGCTCCCAGCCAGATGGAGGAGATGATAATTTGGACTGCAGAAGAAGAAAGGATGATGGAGTTGGCCAAGCTCTTCCCCAGCCATCTCTTCACTCGGTTTCCTGGTTTTGTGGCCAGGAAAGCCAGCACAACTGTGATGGTTTTGGCCAAGAGAGAAGAAACAGCAACTGAGAAGATGATGCTGAAGACTGTTTGTCAGAGAAGGCAGGTGGCTTTCCTGGGTTGACCAATGAAGATAGAAGGAGACAAGAAGCAAAGCAGGAGGGAGACCAGGAGGATGTAGGAGAGATCCCGGTTGTTGGCTTTGACAATGGGAGTTTCTCGGTATTTAGTGAAGATGATTAAAACAAGGCCTGTAGTTAGGAACAAGAGCAGGGCAAAAGAGACCAGGATGATGCCCAGATGTTCTTCATAAGACAGGAAAGTTATAACTTTGGGGATACATTGGATTCTGTCCTCATTTGGATATTTGTCATCCGGATACTTTTCCTGCATCTGAGAAAAAAAATCATATTCCCTTACTATTCCCTCCTTTTACCTTTCAGGAAATACCTTATTTGGACAACAAGTGATACCAGGAGATATTGTCTAGGACACATTTATTAGTACCTCTAGTGAGAGACGGTAAGAAGTATAAGACTTTTTAAAAAAATCATTTTTTGTTTAATCGTCTATGAAAGTGAGAGAAGAATTAGGACCCAAATAATTTCCTGTGTGATGTTCAGAACCAAACTTCATTATTTGAAGTATGTAATGAATCAGTTCCACTTCCTTTCCTCCAGTCTCACCCACCTTCCAGAGTGGAGAAGGTCCCCTCCGGACAAGGAATGCAGTCGTAGCAGCAAACTGGCTCTCCTTCTCGAGCACTCTTGACAAATCCAGGACGACAACTTTCCACACATCTGGACTGAGGCAGGGACTGAGCAGAAGAACAAGGAATGCCAAAGAAAAGATGTTAGGACTCTCCGTCCATGGAAAATGGAGGTAGAAATGGATGGAGACAAGTAGCCTCTGGTCTTCACTGAGGTAAATATGAAACCTCTGACTACTTCTAAACAGATGCAGGAGGTAGAACAACTGGAAGATTCTTCATTTAGTTCCTTCCTTTTCCTTTTGGAATTTAACATTGCAATAAGGTACTTTTCTACTTAATAGTCTAGAGGAATGGAATTGATTTTTTTAAAGTATGATGATATATTCATATTAAAACTGAGAATAAAGTTTATTATAAAATTTTTTGCAAACTTTTATTCCATTAGATTTTTTAAAGGTAAAATAAAACTGTAATGAAGAAAGAAACCTCTGACCAGTACGATCTTGAAAGGTTTCCATAAAACATGGCAAAGCCCCTCCACTTAGGTCCTGTCTTTTGAAGAACTTCCATTAGATGACACCAACTGGCATGGAAGGCCAACCACCCTGGAGACTCTAGGCTTTGCCCACTCGAAATGGGACATCAGGCTTTGGAAAACAGAGAAAAGACACCAAAATTTATCCCACCTTATTGAGCAACTTTAGCCGTGAAAGAGCATTTTGTCTGATAGAAAGTCTCTGTTTTCGAAAAAGCGCCAGAGTTTCTCTCTTGACATCCTCTTTAGGGAGAACCAAGAAGCCCAAAATGGCCAGATCTGCTTTTATCTCTCCATTTTGGTCCAAGTACAGTTTCATCTCAGAAATATTCCAAAATTCATTCTTCTCCAGAAAGGGATGAAACTAGAATGGGAACATCCAGGAATTTGAAAAACAGAAAACTTTATTTCTTATCCCACATTGAATCTTTCTTCTACAATTGTCTCATCTCCAAATATGGTTAAATAGGATACAAATACTGCCATAATCTTCATAAGTGAATGAAAAAGTTTGAGAAAAATTTATCAAACTATAGAGAAAATATAATAGACACAATTGGCCAATTATAGGGAACATTTTAGAGCAGATAACAAATAAAATGAACAGAGGAAAAAAAAGATTATTCATAAACTCTTTGAAAACAACAGATTGATTCTCAGAAATCATGGGTTGATCAAGAAGAAATCTGTCAGGCTAATCTGCTCCCTTGTAATCCTGATGGAAAAAACCTGCAGATCAGAGGTGGGTTCCTACCTGTTTGGACCAGTTTGGCTGAAACGGTAGTAACCTGGTGGCCTGGGTTGCTGGAACCAGCAGTAACCCAGGCTGGCCACACCCCTGAACCGGTTCTCTCGGCCATATTGTTTTTGGCTTCTGGGCATGCGCAGAGCAACCGGCAGTAGCGGTAGCCAGAACCCACCACTGGCTCGATCCCACTTAGGAACCTCAGTTTACTTGTGAGCCCCATTGGCCTTTCTCCCTGCCACTCCTGGCCAATGTTGCTCACGAGTAAACTGCAGCTAGGATCTCCCGTGTGTTGCACACCCGAAAAGGGCATGGAGGCATGGGCGAAAGCTGGGAGAGGGGTGCAACAAATGGGGTGGGACCTGGCCAGCCCTGTTGTTGGAGTAGCTGCCTGGGCAAGCCACTCCCCACCTCCCCAGACCAGGCCCTCAGCTTGTGCCAGACTGAGGCTGCAGCCGCCACCCGCTCCCTTTGTCCACCCAGCCGGCGGGAGCCACAGCAGCGCCGGTCATGGCTGAGAGCTTTCTTTGCCAGCTGGCAGCCGAAAAGTTCTCCCTTTTAAAAGCCTCCAGTGATGGAGCATTAGGGTCCAACCGCACTTTAACCAACCAACCAACCAACCAACCAACCAACCGGGGCTTAGTTTGGAAACAGAAGAAAAACGAACCGGTGAGTGTCTGTGCCCAGGGGTGGGGGATGTTGGGGGCGGAGGCTGGGTGGGTGAGCCGGAGGGTAGGAGGTCTCTGAGCAAGTGCTGTACAAGAAGGCGGTGGATGACCTCACTTTCCAGTCGCCGGTGAGTGGCTGCATCCAGCCGGGGAATCAGGGGGGGCAGCTGAGCGAGCGCTGGGCAAGTAGGCAGGAGGGAGACCTCGGAGGCTCATTGTCAACCCAGCTTTGCGCCCAGTTTGCTCCGTTTGCATAACCATCAGTTGGCTTAACGGTCGGACACGGGGAGTTGGGGGACGCCGCTTGGCAGGAGTGGTTTGGCTCAGTTGTTCAGCAGGCGGCAAAGCGGACCGACTCAAAAAGAATGAAGGGGATCTTCGGTGGAGCCGGCCGAGGGAGCAACCCCTGGCTTATTGAGTCTTATTGAGTTGATGGGCCTTGCCTTGGGGTGAGGGGTGGGCCCAAATTGCACCCCACTGCAGGCTTCTCGCAGCCGTTGTGTGCAGGGAAAAACCTTGCACAGTAAAGAAAACCTTCTCGTGAGTGTGAGGTAATTAACAATTTCTCGAACTCTTGGGAAGTTTTTCTTTACTGTGCAAGGTTTTTCCCGGCACACAATGGCTGAGAGACGCTCACAATGAGATGCAATTTGGGGGTGGCGGGTGGGGCAGGGGATGGGCTGGGCCAGGCCACGAGATGCACATCTTACTGGAGACTGGCAGCTCCGGATCTTGTGTTTTTTGGGGGGGTTTCTTTAAAAAAATCACTCTGGATAGGAGCTGAAAACCTCCGAGGTTGCTTTGGGAGAGGGAAGACAGACAGCATCCCCCCCCCCCCCCCCCTCCCTGGGTGCCTGCAGCCTTGGAGCAACTCTGGCCCCTTCCACACTAAAGAAAATCTTCTGGGAGTGAGAAGTTGTTCATTGCCTTTGCTGTGCAAGGGCTGGGAGTTGCTGCAGGATCCGAGGCTGCAGGCACCCAGGGAGTGGGGAATGCTGCCCATCTGCCTGCCCCCTCCAGAAGCAACCTGGTTTTTTTTTGGGTGGGATCCCCAGAGCACACAATGAGGCAAGGTACAGAGATGGTTGGAAGAGGGAGGGAGGGAGGGAGGGAGGGAGGGAGGGAGGGAGGGAGGGTGGGTGGGGGAGGGAGAGTCTCTGTGTGTGTATGTAATGGCCGGTTTCATCCAAATTAGTTTTTCTTTCAGGTGGATCTCCTAGCTTTGGAAGGAGGAAAGGAAGGGATACAAAGAGAAAGAAAGAAAGAGGGTGAAAGGGAGAGAAAGAAAAAGAAGGGAAAAACAAGAAAGAAAGAAAAGAAAGAAAAGGGAAAGAAAGAAAGAAAGAAAGAAAGAAAGAAAGAAAGAAAGAAAGAAAGAAAGAAAGAAAGAGAGGGAGGGAGGGAGGGAGGGAGGGAGGGAGGGAGGGAAAAGAAAGTGAATAAGATATAGATGGGTGGATGGATGTATATATACATACATGAAGGGAGGGAGGGAGGGAGGGACGGAGAGAGAGAAAAAAGAAGATAGGAAGGAAGGCTCCAGAAGATCCTTTGAAACAGCACAGCAATTTAGGATTGGAAGGGATCTCCGAGGTCATCTAGTCCAACCCCCTGCTCCAGCAGGAGATCTTATATCAGTGATGGCGAACATATGGCACGCGTGCCACAGGTGACACACGGAGCCATTTGTCAGGGCATGCGAGGCGCTGCCCTGTCAGCTGGCCAGCGCGCATACACCCGATGGCCAGCTGAGTTCACCCTTTTTTAAAGCCATTTTTCGCCCTCCCCAGGCTCCAGAGGCTTTATAGGAGCCTGGGGAGGGTGAAAAGAGCCCCCCCCCCGAGGCCCTCCGGAGGCTTCATGAACTTCCGTGAATCCTCCGGAGCGCAAAAAACTGGCCTAACCCTCCCCAGGCTCCTATAAAGTCTCTGGAGCCTGGGGAGGGTGGAAAAGCATGTAAAAATGGGGGGGTCGCACCTGTAATGCGCGCATGCGCACTGGGGGGTCGCACATTGCATTATGGGTGCGGCACGCCCTCACATAAACCCCCTGCGCTCCCCCCACTTATGGCACGCGAGCCAAAAAAGGTTCGCCATCACTGCCTTATATCCTCTGGATTATTTTGGTGCCTCTAACAGAGAGGAAAATTGGCAGAAAAGGGAAGGAGTTTACTAGGACAAGGCTGCCATGCAGAGGAAGGCAGAGACAGTCCTTGACTTATGACAATTGAGCCCAACATTTTGGTTGCTAAGCAAGAGCGTTGTTAAGTGAGCTTTGCCACATTTTACTCAATCCATGACATCTCCTGGCTCTAACAGTCATGTGCAGGCTAGGGAAGAACATCTGAAGGCCTGTGTAATGTTGTAATGTGCAGAAGTTATAGTTAAATGTGTGCCAGAAAGTGGACTCTGGGTGTGTTTTTCCAAACGCAATAAGTGAGGTTGAATGTGTATTGTTTTAGAAGAGCTCTGTGTGTGTGTGTGTGTGTGTGTGTGTGTGTGTGTGTGTGTGTGTGTGTGTGCATACAGTATATATAGTAGATAATGTATCTTTTTGTGTGCCTATACACACAGTAAACTATGTAATATGGATGTACACACATGGCATTTACACCTAGGATTAAATTGTGTATTTTGGATGATCATTAGTAGTAAATAAATAGACAGGGAAATTGTATCTTGTTGACGCAAGGAGAGGCCAGGCAAGGTACCCCTTGACGTGAGTGATGTCAAGTTGGCCACACTCACCCAATCACATGACCACCAAGCCACGCCCACCCAATCACATGACCACCAAGCCACACCTACCCAATTGCATGACCACCAAGCCACACCCACCCAGTCACATGACCACCAAGCCACACCCACAGAACCACTAGTAAAAAGATTTGAATCCCACCACTGGATACCACCCTCTTCCAATAACTGACTGTGTTACACACGAGGGTAAGATCCGCTCACTCTTATTCCAGAGTGTCAGAAATTGAAAAAGTGAATTCAGTTACAAGAGAGGAGATTTTAACTGAATGAGAGAAAAAATATGATAAAAGGATGAGCTGTTTTAGAGCTGAGCCAGTAAAGCAGAGAAGTTCAGTCTCCTCTTCATGGATCATCTAAGAGCAAAGACTGAGCAGCCATCAGTCAGAGAAGCTTGAACTGGGATTTCTGCAGAGAGGAGGGGGTTGGGCTAGATGGTTTTAGGGTCTCTTCCTAATTTATAAAGGTTGTCATGCCACAATATGTACCATATTTTTCGGAGTATAAGATGCACTGGAGTATAAGACGCACCAAGGTTTTGAAGAGGCAATTTTTTTAAAAGTAGGTAGGTAGGTAGGTAGAGGGAGAGAAAGAGGGAGAAATACAGTAGGTAGGTAGGGAGAGAGAGAGAGTAGTTAGGTAGGGAGGAAGGGGGGTAGATAAAGGGATAGAGAGAGAGAAAAATAGAAGGAAATATAGAGATAGAGAAATACAGTAGGTAGGTAGAGGGATAGAGAGAAAGAAATAAAAAGAGATAGAGAGAGAAATACAGTAGGGAGGGAGTGAGAGAGAGTAGCTAGATAGGTAGATGTTTCCAGGTGTATTTATCCATGTGCTGGAGAAGGAAATCGCTGACAATCTGCAGCACCTAAGACTTTGTTTCTGCCTGCAAAGGACTTGATCAATGTAATTCTCATCAACCAGTTAAAGAGCTTTCCAAGAGGGAAAAAAAAGTTTTTACACTCTGCAAACCTCCCCAAAGCAGCCTGTTTTTGTGAAAACGCCCCCCCTTTAAAAAGTCATGAATAGCCTTTGGGGGGGGGTTGTAGAGTGCGGGGGGGGGGGCAAAAATAAGCAAAAAATGGCCCGTTTTTCAAAAAAAACCAAGCCTGTTTTTTGTCAAAAAAATTCCATGCACAGCCTTATTAAAGTGGAATAAAATATGGATTAAAAATATAAGAATGAAGACGTGGCATAAAAGGGACAGTTGGAAACTTGCTTAAAGGGACAGGGAAATGTCATCAGCCCTCAACCACAACATGTTCCAGTAAAAGTCCCTATGTCAAAAGTCCAAAACCACAAGGTTCAAATAAAGTTCGTTAATGACACGTAGCCCTTACCTGTAACAAAAGGAGAAGTAAGACCCCCATCTCCTTATAGGGCTTTTTCCCCAAGGTAACCAATAAGAAATGAGTTAAGTGTTTCCGTGTTACACTGTCTTTGAGAATGTATAAGAATGCGTGCTTCGATAATAAAGATTGTTCAGAATTTCCAATGCTAGCTATGTGCTTGCTTTCTGAACCTGGCTGCCAAATAAACTTTTCCTGTATCCTGAGAAGTCTAAGCCTGTCATTTTCTGCAACAATGGGGAGCAGAAGAGCTTCCATGGGTGCTTCTTCCTAGAAACCTAAAAATCCCCCCCCCTTTATTCTCCCCCTTCTTGGACCTGGATGAACATTATGCAGCATTGAAGATTTGTGACGTGGTCAATGATGCAGCTGCCTTTAGACAGGATCCATCCAACCTCCTCCTGGGGAGAGTCTCAAGGTCCCCTTTCTCTGGGCATCTTCTCCAGCCCTTCACAGACAAGACAAGCTTTGAAGAGGAGCAGAGAAAATGCTTCAGGTAGGAATTGTAGAGTTGAAAATTAAAGGATCTGAAAACTGCTATTTTAATTCTCTGGTTGATGAAAGAAAAAAAATACAGTAGACATTTCTTTACACATTTTATTTTTTATTACTTTTGTATTATTATTTTGGTATGAAATACATACCAAAACAAAAACAACCGCTAATTGAAATCCCAGACAGCTGTTCTGCTGAACACTTTCTGCAAAGGAGGTTTTATCAGGAAAGAATTATATAAGAGGAGCAAAGATTTCCCTCCCCAGCTGAGAGCAAGTCAAACATGGCATTTCACATCATTCCCGCATTCTCAGGGAGAGGATCAGGCAACCAGGCTGGTGCTTCGTTCCCACAGCTTCCTCTCCTGTTTTCCTTCTCATTCTCTCTCTCTCTCACACACACACATTTATCTGTAGGAACAAGCGCCCAAATTATTTTTTATAAGGTGTCACATTCAGTAGATGTGGCTGAACAGCAAATTCCCCTAAATAAGTTATAATAAATAATAATCCCTCCAATATCATGATGGCGTTATATCTCATGTTTTTACATTTGTTCTGCCTGTAAATTGCTCCTTTGTGTTCAGGTCTGGCCTCAGAAGGATAATGTAGCACTTGGGGATGAAGATGCAGCCCAGCAGACCAGCACTGGAGGCCAGGATGGAGAAGACCTGCACAGCCACCATGTACTTCCCTTTGGTGCTCAGGTAGGTGGGCACAAAAGTCACCCAGACACTGCAGAAGACCAGCATGCTGAAGGTGATCAGCTTGGCTTCGTTGAAGGCCCCAGGCAGATTCCTGGCCAGGAAAGCCACCGTGAAGCAGATGGCAGCCAGGAAGCCCATGTAGCTGAGGGTGACGTAGAACATGACAACGGCCCCTTCGTTGCATTGCAGGATGATCTCTCTAGACTGGGAGTGGAGGTCAGAGTCAGGGAATGGGGGAGAAACTCCCAGCCAGATGGAGCAGATGATAATTTGTAGAGCAGAAGAAGAAAGGATGATGGAGTTGGCCAAGCTCTTCCCCAGCCATCTCTTCACTCGGTTTCCTGGTTTTGTGGCCAGGAAAGCCAGCACCACCGTGATGGTTTTGGCCAAGAGAGAAGAAATGGCAACTGAGAAGATGATGCTGAAGACTGTCTGTCGGAGAAGGCAGGTGGCTTTCCTTGGTTGACCAATGAAGAGAGTAGGAGACAAGAAGCAAAGCAGGAGGGAGACCAGGAGGATGTAGGAGAGGTCCCGGTTGTTGGCTTTGACAAGGGGAGTTTCCCTGTGTTTAATGAAGATGATTAAAACAAGGCCTGTGGTTAAGAAGGAGAGTAGAGCAAAAGAGACCAGGATGATGCCCAGATGTTCTTCATAATACAGGAAGGTTATAACTTTGGGGATACATTGGACTCTGGACTCATTTGGATATTTATTATCTGGACACTTGGTGCATTTTTCTGTATCTGAGAAAAAAACATATTCCTTTAGTATTCTCTCCTTTTACCTTTCTTTTTTTTCGCAATTTTTTAAAAAAATATTTTATTTTGTTTGTACAAACTTCACATCTTTGCAACACATTACATTTTTGTTGTGATTTTTTAGCTATACAAGTAAGTCTTTTAAAACTATAGCTTTATATATTTGTGCATTTACATTATTTCATACATTTTTTTTGTTCTATATATAATAAGCTATATATTCTATATATAACAATTTTTACTACATTTAAGTCATTTTATATAATATTTGGTATAGTCTATCTCATATTTCTATCTTTTAATCATTTTCCGGTTTTGTAGTTGTCTATTGATTTGTTAATCTTTCTTCCTTTCTTTTTGGCTTTCCTGCTCCCCCCACTTTTCTTTAGCCAATTATACCATAAATCCCAAACAGAGTAGTATTCCGATTCCTCTTTCTCTTTTAGTGCTTTTGTGAGCTTATCCATCTCTGCACATTCCAATATTTTTTTTTATTACATTTTCTTCTGTTGGTATATAATTATTTTTCCAGTTTTGAGCAAATGTAATTCTTGCTGCCGTAATTATGTGTAGAATTAAGTATCTAATATTTTTTTCATAATTTCCTTTTATAATTCCTAACAAAAATAATTCAGGTTTTAGTGCAATTTGGTGTTTGGTAATCTCCTCTAGCCAATCTTTAATATTTTTCCAATCCTTCTTCGCAGATGTGCACGTCCACCACATATGGTAGTAGGTTCCATGTTGTTGGTTGCATTTCCAACAGATAGGTGAACACTCCGGGAACATCTTCGTAATTCTCACTGGTGGAAGGTGCCATCTGTAGAACATCTTGTACATGTTTTCTCTATATGTTGTTGCCCTCGTTAATTTGTAATTTATTTCCCAAATTTTTCCCCTTCCGCCAATTCTATACTATACCCAAAATTTATCGCCCATTTTATCATCGTTTCTTTCACATTTTCTTCTTCCATTTTGAATTTAAATAAATAATGAAATTTAATCAATTTTTCTTCGGTTCCCTGTAGAATTTTATCCAGCTCTTGGATTATAGAATCCATCCCTTTCCTTGTCTTTTTTATACCTTGCCTGTATTTGTAAATAGGGCCATCAGCCTATATCTATTCCCTCCTCTTTCAATTCTTGCCTTGTTTTTAGTCTTTCTTGGTTGTCTATTATATCTTTATATCTTTATATCTTGGTTATGTCCAATACTTTCAGGTATATCAGAGCTTCCATGGTGGATAGCCAGGTTGGGATTTTGTTGTAGTGTTTTGTTTTGATTTTTAACCAATTTTGTAGTAGAGCTTTCCTAATTAAATGTTTTTGGAAATTGCTATGAATTCTATCTTTCCCATCCCAGATGAAGGTGTGCCAACCCAGTTCCAAATTATAACCTCCTATTGTTAGTAATCTTGTTTTTTAGATTGATCCAGTCCCTTATCCAGGGGAGAGTTACTGCTTGATAATAAAGCTCCCAATCTGGAAGTCCGAATCCTCCTTTCTCTACAGTCCTGTAGCAATTTTAATTTAATTCATGTTTTTTTCCCTGACCAAATAAAATGTGCAATTAATTTGTTTAAATCTATAAAAAAGTTCTTCCCTAGGTTAATCGGTACCACTTGAAATAAAAAAAAAAATTGTTGACAATATATTCATTTTAATGATGGCAATTCTTCCCATTAATGATAATTGTAGTTTCCTCAAATTTTACAGGTCTTTCTTAATTTTCTGAATCATTTTAACATAATTATCTTCCATAATTGTTGAGCATTTCCCTGTCAGCCAAATTCCTAAATATTTTACTTTTTTTACTATTTGCATTCCCATGTTTTCCTCTAATTCTTGCTCTTGTTTTTTGGTGAAATTCTTCGTGATGATCTTTGTTTTGTTCTTATTAATTTTAAGTCCCGCTATCTTACCAAATTCCTCTATTTTTTGAATTAATTTAATTCCTGATTTTAATGGATCCTCTAATATGAATACCATATCATCCGCAAATGCCTGTGTTTTATATTCCTCTTTTTTAATTTTTAATCCCTTTACTTCTTGATTATTTCTAATTTCTGTTAGCAGAACTTCCAGTGTTAGTATAAATAATAAAGGTGATAATGGGCAACCCTGTCTCACTCCTTTCCATATTTTAAATTCTTCTGTTATGTCACTATTTATTATTACTTTTGCTGTCTGAACTGAATAAATTGATTCTAGTATTTTTAACTATGTGATAATGAAATGCCAATTCAAGTTATCAAAGGCCTTTTGGGCGTCTTTTCCCGGATTCTCTTCATAATATTCTAATGTGTTTATAATTATCCTCATATTGTTTTTTAACTGGCATTTTGGTAAAAAGTCATTTTGATCTGTGTGAATGATTTCATTTAATATATTTTTAAATTCGCTCTGCCATTATTGATGTAAAGATTTTATAATCTGCGTTTAGTAAAGAGATTGGTCTGTAATTTTTTATTTGTTGATGGTCCGAATCCTCTTTGGGTATCAATGTTATATATGCTTCCCTCCATGATTTTGGTAGTTTTGCTTCTGTAAGTGCTTCATTAAATAGATCTAAAATCACTATTTCTGTCTGCTCTTGCATGGCTTTATAAAATTCTACAGGTATACTGTCTGGGCCCGGTGTTTTATTATTATTTTGTCTCTTCAATGCTTCCTTTAATTCTATCACTGTGATTTTTTTGTTTAGCATTTCTCTTTTCTCTTCCTCAATGTCATGTAGATTCTTTTTATTTAAGTATTGTTCGATATTGTCTTATAATATATTTTCTTTGCTGTACAGTTTCTCAAAAAATTTCTGTACTATATTTTTTTCCTCTTTCCGGTATTGTATGTTTCCCCTTTCATCTTGTAGGTGATGTATTATTCTTTTTTCTTTTTCTTTTTTCAATTTGTGTGCTAACCATCTTCCTGGTTTATTCTCATTTTCAAAATAGTTTTGTTTTACAAATTTAATTTTTTGGGCCATCTCTTCTTGTGTCATCAAATTTAATTTGTGTTTTATTAGTTCTTTTTTCTCCTTTATTTTTGCTTCTTGTAGATTTTTTTGCAGGTCCATTTCCAATTTTTTAAGTTCTTTCTCTAATGTTTCTTGTTTTTGTCTCTTTTCCTTGTTTTTCCTTGCCAAATATGCTATTGTCAATCCTCTTATAAAAGTTTTTGTAACGATGTTTCTTCTTTCTTATTTATTTTATAGAAAAGTTTCAATATTCTTTGATTCATTGTCCATCTCTTTTTCTTTTTTGGTCCTTTCCATGTTATTTTCATTGGGTTGTGATCTGCCCAACTGTTTTTCATTATTTCAATCTTTTCTGTGTCTCTTCTCAGTTCTTGAATTGACCAAATCATATCTATCCTTGACCATGATTTGTGGGGATTTGAATAATATATAAATTGTTTGTTTCCTATGTTCCTTTCTCTCCATACATCTTTCAGATTCAGTTCCTGCACCATTTCAAAAAAGGTAAATGGTAGTATTCTTTTTTCTTATTTCTTTTGTTACTCTTGTAGTCATTGTTGCTATCTGTTATAGCATTGAAGTCACCAATTAGGTATATATCCTCATATTCTATTTCTGTTAATTTTTGGTGTAACTTCTTGTAAAATTCTTTTTTATTTATATTTGGGGTGTATATTGCTGCAAGGATAATTTTGTTCTGTTTCTGTTTCTATCATTAAAATCCTCCCCTCTTCATCTGCATTTTTTGTGTTTATCCATTCTTTAATATATATTGCAATTCCTCTTTTTTTTTGTACTAGCGTTGTAAATAATTTTCCTGACTTTGGATATTCTAGTAGGTTGCTATATTGGCTTTTGATATGTATGCCTTGAAGACATACTGTGTCCATATTCAATTTTTGTAAACTAGTCAAAGTTTGCCTTCTTTCTTCCGGTGAGTTTAATCCATTTACATTTAGTGAGAGTAACTTAATTTCTTGTTCCACTGTGTTATTTGTGTGCCGCCCTTAGTATCCTTGCATTTCTTGTCTCTATTCCTATTCTACTACCTTCTTTTTCTATTTGTTCTCTTTCCTGTCTTCTTCTTTCTTCTCTTTCTCCCTCCCTGTTTTCAACTGAAGAGAGAGTGTAGAGGATATATGAAATGTTGGTGATACTGAAATTATCAACATTATAAATAGATTACATAATATTATATAAGAATTAAAATTAAGGATTTATTAGTCTAAACATATTGTATACCTAGAGAATAGTAAAAAAGTACTAATATAGTGTTGAAGTGGGAGTGTTAGTTTGTAGTTATTAAAGAGATGATATAAGATTATATACTGAATCAAATCAAGAACATATTAGGTTAAATATATTGAATATTACATGAATATTGTGTGGATTGACTTGCATACTAACCTGAAAATATAGAAATTAAATTCTTAGATTGTAGGATTGAATAATATTGAATTGAATTGAAATGTGCATGTGAGAGGGAAAGTTCAAAGACTGAAGGGGCTGGTATAAGAGAGTGGAAACAAGTAGTGGGTAGAGAGAAGTATATGTTATTGTGGGAAAAAATTGTAAGGAAATTAAAATAAAAAATGACAAGTACAACAACAATTAGTAAAATGAATAGGAAGGCAGCATCCAACCCAGCATCAGCAACATCTTCACTCTCAAATCAGCGCACAGTTGAGAGCACACTGGGTCTAGAGAGAGAGAGCTCAACAACAAACCTTCAGTATATGCAAGATGCATTAGCAATGATACAAGAAATAATGTTGAAAACACAAGAAACAATTACAAAAAATCATGAAGAAACTAGGAGAAGTCATGAAGAAATCAACTAGAAATAGGAGAAATGAAGAGTGAGATTAGAAGAATAGATGATAGAATAGGGAAAATATAAAGTGAAATAACAAAAAATGAACAAAAAATTCAAAAAGTAGAAACAAAAAGGTAGAAAAAAACGGAGAAGAGAATAGAGATGGTAGATGAGAAGCTGATTACAATAAACAGACAATTAGGGGGGAAATAGCATTTTTAGAATTAGAAAAAGCTGGCTTTTTTCTGTGCTTTCAAAATATAGTAGAAGAAAAGGAGGAGGATTTAGGGGAAATAATTACAGATAGTTGCGAACATATTACAAAAAAACAAACAAGAAGGGACATAGACGAAATGTACCGAAACCACACAAACTACGCCAGGAGACACAGGCTCCCAAAAGAAATCCACATACGCTTTACTAGAAAATCAGTAAGAGAGGAACTATATAAGAAAGTGAGAGAAGAACAAATAACATACAAAGGAAGAGAAATACAAATTCTGAGACAAATCCCAAAAATAGTGAGACCAGAGAAGACAATATCAGTTCCTTACATAACAATTAATAAGGTGCAAAGTAATGTTTAGATGGCTTACACCAGAGGGAGTGATTATTACCTGGCAAGATAAAAGATATAAAATAGACACAGTTGAGAAAGCACATGAGTTCTTTGAACATCACTTCAACGTAGAGGAAAAACAAGAGAGTAGAGAGGAACCAGAGAGTAGAAACCCAGAAGAACAGTCCTTTTACCTTTCAAGAAATACCTTATTTGGGACAAGAACTAGTACCAGGAGCATTGTCCAGGACCTCCAGTAAGAGAAGATAAGAAGTATAAGACTTTTTTTAAAAAAAATCAAGTTTTGTTTAATCATTATGAAACTGAGAGAAGAGTTGGGACCCAAATAATTTCACATATGATGTTCAGAACCATCATAGGAACCTTTATTATTTGATGTATGTAATGAATCAGTTCCACAAATCCTTTTCCTCAGTGTGACCCACCTTCCTGAGTGGAGAAGGTCCCCTCTGGACAAGGAACACAGTCGTAGCAGCAAACTGGCTCTCCTTCTCGAGCCCTCTTGACAAATCCAGGATGACAACTTTGCACACATTTGGACTCAGGCAGGGACTGAGCAGAAAAACAAGGAATGCCAAAGAAAATGTGTTAGGACTCTCCGTCCATGGAAAATGGAGGTAGGCATAGACATTATCCAAGTCTCTAAGATTCACCAAGATAAATTTGAAATCTCAAAAAAAAAATTAGGAGATGCAATTACTGCAGATTCTTCATTTAATTCCTCTCTTTTGCTTCTGGCATATCCTATAGCAATAAAGGACGTTTCTACTTAATAAAATCTGAATGGATGGAATTGAGAAAAAATTTAAGCAGTAAGTGAAAGCCAGGGCTTCCTCATCATGGCCTATGACAAGGATGGCGAACCTATCGCGAGTGTGCTACAGGTGGCACACGGAGCCATTTGTCAGGGCATGCGAGGTGTTACCCTGTCAGCTGGCCAGCGCGCATGCACGCACTGGCCAGCTGAGTTCAGCCTTTTTTAAAGCCATTTTTGCCCTCCCCAGGCTCTAGAGGCTTTATAGGAGCCTGGGGAGGGCGAAAACAGCCTCCCTCGCCCCCCCTCCGAGGCCCTCTGGAGGAGCACAAAAAACTGGCCCTATGGACAAACTGGAAGTTCAGGAATGGACTTCTGGTTTGCTCGTAGGGTCATATTTAGTCCTCCAGAGGCTTCAGGGAAGCCTCCTGAAGGTCCCTGAAGCCTCCGGAGGGCCTCCGGGGGGGGCAGGGAAGGCTGTTTTTGCCCTCCCCAGGCTCCTATAAAGCCTCTGGAGCCTGGGGAGGGCATAAAAAGCATGAAAAAAATGGGGGGAGCACCTCTCATGCGCATGCGCACTGGGGGTCGCGCATTACATTATGGGTGTGGCACGCCCATGCATGACCCCCCTGTGCTCCCCCTACTTAGGCATCCGAGCCAAAAAAGGTTCGCAATCACTGGCCTATGATGAAGAAAGAAACTTCTGACCAGTAGGATCTGGTGCATTTTCTTCTAGAGTATGTAAAGCATTGCAAAGCTTTTTTCCTTTGATAATAGTCCAAAAGTGCCTTGAACTTAAAATACAAAGGAAATATTCCTTAGGAATTAGGACTGTCAATTTTAGCAGATATGTTCTTTGTTGATTTGCACAGTTATTTGTTCAACCTTGGGTCTGCCATAATGGAGAAATCAGACTAAAACTGACTCCCTAGTTTCTAGAACTGGAGTGAGATGAGATGGAGGTGAGATCATGAGAACATGTCCTTCAAAAAGGATCCTCTTACAAGCCAAAGGCCAAATCTAAGAAGCATTTCCTTTCAATTTCTCCCTTGTAACTTCATAGATGAGGAATGGCTTTCCTTTGGATCAAAGTCTTTTTTGGGCACATCATGACAGTCATGGTGATTTCATGTGAACCCAGAGCCTTGGAGCTCCTTCCTAGGAGCAGAAGGACTATTGCTCTATGCCAGTGTGTGTGTGAGAGAGAGAGGGTGGGGGATGGATAACCTGAGCGTAATACACAAAATTATCTGTTACAATGTTTGACCTGTCAATGACTACCTTCACAAGCTCACAATAGATACAAATTTAAAGTAAACCACTCCAAACTCGATTGCAGAAAATAAGACTTCAGTAACAGAGTGGTCAATGCCTGGAATGCTCTACCTGACTCTGTGGTTTCATCCCCAAACCCCCACAATTTTAACCTTAGACTCTCTACTGTCGACCTCACCCCATTCCTAAGAGGTTTTTAAGGGGCATGCATAAGGACACCAACATGCCTACCCTCTCTGTCTTACTGTCCCCATTTATTTGTACCCATTTTCTGTATTCATAATCATGTTTATACTTATATCTGTTATCTTATACATGCTTGACAAAATAAATAAAATTAAAAAATATATGTCTGGTCTGTGTAAGAACTTCCCAGACTATGAACAATTTCCCCAAGCAGGACAAGATGAAACTTCTTCCCAATGGAACCCAAAGGACCTCCACCCACTCATGATTTAATTTTTCCTGTGCAAACCTAAATTCAGGCCCTGGTCAACTGATTTGCCTTCTTTGCTATTTGTGTACAAGAAGCAAACAAAACCAATGCATTTGCTACACACTCCCCAGCCCTTCTGGGTTTCTGATGGAGATACTAAAGTGTAGATGCTACAAAATGGAATAACACTGAAACCTCCCAAGCAGTCTGAGAAAACCATCAGGTTTCTACTCCCCACATTCAATTCAATCTTCTGAAGGTCAACCACCTTGGGGACAAGGCTGAGCTCCTTTGAAATGGGACAGGGTCTGGAAAACAGGGAAAAGCCACCATAATCTCACCCACCTTGTTGAGCAGTTTAAGATGTGTAAGAGCTTTTGGGATGATAAAAAGTCTCTGTCTATGAATAATCCCCAGAGTCTCTTTCCTGGGATCCTCCTTCGGGAGAACCAAGACGCCATCAATGGCCAGATCTGCTCCTATTTCTCCATTTTGGTCCAAGTAGAGTTTAATGTGAGAAAGATTGCAAAACATGTTCTTGTCCAGAAAGGGATGAAACTAGTATTGAAACATCCAAGAATTTGAAAAGCAGAAAACTTTGTTTCTTGTCACAGATTTGAATATTTCTTCCACAATTTTCTATCTTTGAAATATACTTAGTTAGGAGAACATTATCTACATAAGCAAACAAAAAATGTTCAGCAAGATTTGTCAATCATATTCTGAGAAGATATATATTGGGAATATATAATTGACACAATTGGTCAATTATAGTGAACCTTCTAGAGCAGGTGACAAGTAAAATGAATAATGGAGACAGACAGATTATTCATAAACTCATTGGAAACAGAAGATTGATTAACAGAAAGCATGCATTAGTCAACAAGAAAATTATCAGACTAATTTTCTCCCTGGTAGACCAGACAGGAAAAACATCACCAGATGAACTAATTCAACTTTATTGTAATGCTACTTTAACAGACGTTTTTACACCTGAATCTGCTTGTAATATAACCTGATTTCAGTAAAGTATAAGCAATTTTGTGATGTGACTAGAAACTGTTAAATGAGAGGTCAATGGTATGATTAAGTGGATAAAAACTCTCATAAAAATGTACTCAAATAACTTTTAATGTTTTTAATATTTCTCATCACTGTATAGTTATGAATAATAACCTGTCCTGGTTGATCATTTTTTCTATGCTGTCAATTCAGAAGAGTTGATAAACGTCTGTAATTCAAGATTTGATACAATGTTTATAAGAATTCTCAGACAAAGCTAATTTGATGTGTTTTAAAGAGTATCAAGCTTCTAAGGAATTATTTCTGATTTCCTAATAGAGAGATGAGTAAAAAGCAGTGGAAAAAAATGATTTTTATGACCTGATAAACTATACTATCTCATATAAGATTAATGAAGCATTGGGAAGAAGATGAGGGATACCAAAATTAATAAGTGTCTTTATGAAAACAATATCAAAATACTAGATGATTGCAAACTGAATGTGAGTCAGCAGGAAAGAAGGCAAATGCCTCCATCAGACTCCCAGGAAGTCAGCATCCTGGTTTGCAGAGACTCCAACTCAAGTCCCAGGTCCCCTTGGAGGCCCCACACTTGGAGAAGACCTTGCAGAAACCCTGGGTCAGGCAAGGAAGCCAAGGAAGAGCTCAAAGGAGCTGCTCTTGGCCTCAAAGGAAGACAAGGAGGAGAAGAGCCATCCTGCTCTACGGAAGTGGAAAGAAAGAAGTCTGGGAGCAGCTTCTCCAACTTACAAAATCTCCCAGTGGGAGAAGGAAGGATTCAGTTTAACTGAAAGATGCTCAGACAAAAGCATAGAATCTTTTCAGGGTTATTCCAGAGAGTCAGTCCTGGTAACATGAACTCGGGAACAAGAGAGGAGATTCTGGCCAAATGAGAGGGGGGAAATCCTGAAAGGAGGAGCCCTTTGAGAGCTGAGCCAGTCAAGCAGAGAAGTTCAGTCTCCCCTTCACGGAGGGTCTTAAGGCAGAGGGGTTAAACTCCATTTCATTGAGGGCCTCATCAGCCTCATGGTTGCACTCAAAGGGCCAGTAGCAGGTAAAACTATGATGACTCACAGCAGCCAGATGGGTGTGGCTGGGTGGTCACAGTTGGGTCACTGCAACCATGTGGGCATGGCTGGGTGGGCGTAGGCAGATGGGCATCAGAGGTAGTATTCAGCCAGTTCGGGCCAGTTCTAGCGAACCAGTAGTGGAAATTTTGAGTAGTTTGGAGAACCAGCAAATACCACCTCTGTCTGGCCCTGCCCTCCCGCCCCCACAATTCCCTGATCTATATTCTATGATCTATATATTTTTTATGTCGGCTTATTTGCATGGCAGACTGACACTGACACCAAGGGCTCTTTGAGTGCTATACTCTTATGGAACTTGTAAGAAAAGAGTTGGAATCCCACCAATGGTGAGCAAGGATAGGTGGGCGTGGATGGCTTGACACTGCTCACTGGGCATGGCTGTCTTTGGGAAGCTGGGTCGAGACGCAATAAGTTGCACCAGCTAACTCGGTGTGGTGACAATTCAGTGCCCCACAAGCTCCTCACCTCCCCAAACTGCTGGCAGTCAAGCATGTGAGCACATGAACACACACACATACACACACACACACACACACACCGCAATCCAGGTTTGGGAACTTTTATCCAGAGGAAAGAGAGGCCTCCTCCCCAAGCCCAGGCATAATTGGCAGTTTGTAAGCTCTGATGTGGATAGAAGTCTCCAAGCTTGGAATGGTGTGTGTGCACGTGTGTGTATTGAGCACAGCTCGCCAAAAGAGACGTTTTTCTCCCAATCCCAGACATCCTTGGCATTTGGGAAGCAGAGGACGAGGCTGCTGCATGTGGAACATGGAGGAGAAAGTTTGCAGGAAGCCGTTAAGTCCAACTTCTGCCTTGAGAGATCTCTGGAGAGCAAGAGGAGGAGGAGGAGGAGGAGGCAGAGGCAGGGGAAGGGGAGCAGCACGAGGGAGGCTGGGCCTTCTTGAAAGGGAATCCCTGTTTCCAATCATGGGTGGAAAGGATGCTGGCTTGTTGGGGCAGCTTCCCCTCATGCAGCTCCCCCCCTCCTCTCCAGAGATTTCTCAAGGCAGAAGGTGAACTGGGAGGAAACTGCTTCCTGCAAATTTTCTCCTTCCACACACTTCCTTTTGGGGGGGGGGAGACACAGGCAAGGCTTCTAGAGGGGATCCAGAAGTCTCCAGTGGAGGAAGGCAAAACTACAGCAAGCGCCAAACCTTATCCAACTGAGGAGCCTCACCATCCCTGTCAGGTCACTCGGAGGACCTCCAGATGGCAGCACAAGCTGTCCAGAGCCCCAGGCAGTGGAGGGCAAGTGTCCAGCCCAGCCCACAAGCTCCTGAGGACCCCACAGCCCAGCCCAACCTGGCCTCCCTGACCTCTTCCTCGCGGCTGCTGCTGCAGTGCTTGCTCTCCTTGGCCAGGTTGCTCATGGTGGATGCCTGGAAGTCCCCACACCAGTCCTGACCCAATGCTGGACTCCTGCCCATCCCTGGCCTTAGGGGCAGAGCCAGGGGACCTGCGGCAGCAGAAAGCAAAGGGGGGGGTCAGAAGGAGGCCCCCTCCCTCTCCATGCAAGGAGACCCGGCTGTGTAAGCAAAGCATCCTCAGCAATACAATGGGCGACCCAGCAGGAGAGGAGGGGGCAAGAAGAGGGCGAGAGGGCAGCAGGGCTGTTGGTGGCCAAGTGCCAAGGCAGGATTTCACTCAGACTCTCCCTCTCATTCCAATCTCCCTCCCTCCTTCCCTGCCTTCCTCCCTCTCCCTTCTTCCTCTGCCTCCCCCTCCCTCTTTTCCTCCCTCTTTTCTTCTCCCTCTCCCTCTCTCCTCTCCTTCATTCTTCTCTCCCTCCCCAAGAGGAATGAGGGAAGAGCAAGAAGGTGGCAACGCTACCACTGGCTGAGGCTTTCCCACATGGGAGTGGGGGTGGAAGGCAAGGGGGCCATCCAGGTGAAAGGGAAGTTTCTGTGGGCTATGGAGCCAGTGGGCAAGGCTGGGCCAGTGACTGAGCCATGGATGTGGCAGAGTCACTGGTGGAGGGCACCGCACAGCTGCTGGGGCTCTATACTCTGTGGGGAGCATGGCAGCCACCCAATGTCAGAGGACAGTCAGCCTGTGGGGCAAGATGGTGCTCATCACATGTCAACTGCATGCACAGGAGGGCATAGCAGGAGGTTACAGGGGGGGCTGGCCCTCACTGTCTCTAGGACGGCCCAATTGGCCAGATCTAACCACATTGCAGCCTTGAGTTTGACATGTCTGTCTTAAGGCAAAGACTGAGCATCCATCAGTCAGAGAAGCTTTAACTGGGATTCCCGCAGAGAGGAGGGGTTGGGCTAGATGGTCTCAGGATGTCCTTCAAATTGATAAGGGCAATGTTCCATGATGCTGATCACAAATCCATACATACAGGAATGTATTTTAAAATTCCTAACAGCCTTTTAAAATGAGCTATGTTGAATATGAAAATTTATCTGTCATGGTGCCTCCTCTTTGGAGCATTATCCCCTGAGCAATTAGATTAGCCAAATCTGTCCAACTTTGGTAGCATAAATAGGTTGAGATGGTTCCCCGCCTTCTCCTTTGGACTCCTTCTCCAAAAGAACCAAGATTAATGGATCCATATTGGGACCCCATACCTACCATGGCTGCAGCCTTGGAGACCCCAAAGTCGTTTCTCCCTTCTTCCTTCTCCTCCTCGGTCTGGAGGAATAAGCAGCATTCAAGGCCTGGGCCAGAGTCTTCATGAGACTGTGATGTTGGTAGTCATTTGTGAACCGTCTCCTGTTCCTTTTCTCCTGGGTCTCCAGTGGGGCTTTCTGGGTGCATCTTCTGTGGCCTTTGATAGAAATGACGTGCTTTGAAAGAGAACAATGAAAATAATGTTCTTCAAACTGGGGTTCCACAAAAAAATAGGGTTCAAAGGCATCATCTTCTGATCTTTTATTTCCAAACATACCAAACTTCCAAATACTATGGATGAATTTGAGAAGTCTGTGCTTTTTTATTAAGTACTGTATAAAACTTGTGAGGATCCAGACTTTCCCCTCAATGGGTCCTGGCAGACGCATAAATGCTAAATGGAAAGGAAGAATTCTGGCCCAAAGGGAAGCACCTTCTATGAAGTGAACAAAGACGTTGACTTGTCCCCACTTAGAGAGGGAATCCTTGAGGGCTGCTGTGTATCCCGTTGTTGAGAATCGCTGTGATAGAACCACACAAATTCCGCTCCTGACAAGCATAGGAGTAAAAATCCTCATGAAATTCTCTCCCTTTTCTGTGTCTGAAGCAAAGAGGCCAATCAGGGTCCATCTGAAATGGAGGAGCAGTTGGACAATTGCTGAGTAATGGAATCCTTCTTTGGGGAACATGTGGTGGCAAAAAGGAAAATTTCTTTTATCATTCAGAGCCTCTGAAATAAAGTTATCTCCGATCTGAAAAAACAATGAGGAATGTTGTGTTATATAGGGATCAGATCAAGCCCAAAATATTAGCTTTAAATTAATTCAACTTCTTTCTGATAAGCATATTAGAATTGTTTGTTTAGCCATCATTTAAAATACAATACAATACAATAGCAGAGTTGGAAGGGACCTTGGAGGTCTTCTAGTCCAACCCCTTGCCTAGGCAGGAGACCCTATACAGTTTCAGACCAATGGCTATCCAACATCTTCTTTTTTTAAAAAAAACAAAGTTTTATTGGTTTTTTTATATTTTACAAAAGGAAAAGGTAAGGGAAAAGTTACAAATTTTGGCAGCTGCGAAATACGGTAGGTGCACCCCCCCTCCAAACTCATAGTATACATTTGCATAAAATTGCATAAAATTCAATATTAAGTAATAACATATAGTCAGTGTGGTAAATTCAATTGGTAATTTCGATCAATTTATATCAGGTGACTTTTCTTACTCATTTGTGTGATCTGAGCTTTCTTGTTGTCGCCCCATCTCCCCCCGCTGGCAGAGCTCCGGCCCCTCCCGTGTCTTGTATGTCTGTTGAGGAGTCATCTGGTTTTTCTAGGAGTAGTTTATTTTTCTCCATAAAGGCCTGCGCCTCTATGGGTGTATTAATCCTAACTCTTGTCTCCTCCCAGAATATTAACATACCTTCAGGCATCAACAATCTAAACCACACCCCCTTCTGGTATAATTTATTCGCCAATTGCGAATAATGTTTTCTTTTTTCCCTCACTTTCTTGGGGATCTGTTTCAGAATGGTTATCTCCTTATCTTTGTATGTCAAGGCTTGCCCCCTTTGTGCATTCAGAATTTCATCTCTTGTACTTTTCCTAAGAAATTTAATGTGTACCTCCCTGGGAACATTGTGTGTTCTAGCATAAGCTGAGTTTACTCTATAAGCCAGGTCTATTTCCCACCCCATCTGTTGTTTCTCCTTCTGAATATACTCAGCCAAAATGTTTGTCATGATGTCCCTTATGTTTTCATCATCTGTCTCTACCACGTTTTGAAATCTAAGATAAAAAGACATTCTCTCAAACTCTATTTTCATTTGTTGGGTGTCAAGTTCTTTGTTTCCCTTCTGCACAACCTCTATCCCCCCCCCCTCATCTCGGCCGCCCCATCCTCCAAAAGATCCAGTCTCTGTGAGTTCTTATTAATATCCAACATCTTCTTGAAGACTTCCAGTGTTGGGGCATTCACAACTTCTGGAGGCAAGCTGTTCCACTGATTAATTGTTCTAACTGTCAGGAAATTTCTCCTCAGTTCTAAGTTGCTTCTCTCCTTGATTAGTTTCCACCCATTGCTTCTTGTTTTACCCTCAGGTGCCTTGGAGAATAGTTTGACTCCCTCTTCTTTGTGGCAACCCCTGAGATATTGGAACACTGCTATCATGTCTCCCATAGTCCTTCTTTCTCTTAAGCTAAACATACCCAA
The DNA here is from genome assembly GCA_029890345.1 of Natrix helvetica helvetica. NCBI lineage: Eukaryota > Metazoa > Chordata > Lepidosauria > Squamata > Natricidae > Natrix > Natrix helvetica. The sequence continues at coordinate 125,308 of JAKRSI010000763.1, read as the reverse complement.
AATGTTAACAGAATATTAGGCAAGACTGTGTATAAAAATGGAATGTAAGAAAAAAATAAGTAAAATATAATAACATTAAAAATGCAAATCATACTGTTGTATCACCTCTACAAGTTATCACACTTAGACTTACGTGTGCAAATCTCAAATGAAGTGTTTTATTCCAATAAAGGGCAATACTGCATGTTATTTTTGAAATTGCAACATCTTTCTCTGCTTCAGTAACCCAGATTCTTTGTGGAACTATCTTTTTACCTTCTTCTCCAGCTGTACAAGATACAGGAAGACCACAGCCCCTAATAGAATTTGTCAGTTGTACCATCCAAGATTGGTCTTTAATTGAAATTTGTCTCTTCTCAAAGATACAATTTGGGGAGTCTGCCAGTTTCCATAGTGTTGATTTTAAACCAATACTAATATATCCCATTTTTAGGCAAAGAAGAAGTCAGGTAAATTCCCTAATTGGCTCTAAGGGCAACAGCTGAAGCTCTTTTGTCTACTCCCAAGACTCTCCTCAGATACAGTGATAGGTTTGTTCTACTAATGATTTCTAATTGAAGCCCCAAACATCAGCTCAATATAAGAACATGGGGGAACCTTGGCCTTATATACTTTAATAGTTGGGGCTAAAGAAGCTGGAGAGCTGTGAGGTTTTAGTTTAAACACTAGATTCATTCATGTCCTTCCTCTAAATGAGCTCCTTTGATGATGAGGGATCCAAGATTCAGTCTCAGAGAAAAATTCCCCAGGTAAGGAAAGGTGTTAATTTGCTCTATTGGCTCACCATTATGTCCTTTTCCAAGACCAAAACTTTGAACTATGATTTATTAATGATCACAGAATTATGACGTGATCAAAGACTCCTTAACATTTATTATACATAATTTATTATACAAATTTATATAACTCTCCCTAAAATGTTCTTGTTGTTCTGCACTTTCTTTTTCTATCCACTCTCAAATTTACTTAAGAGAAATGTGGCATAAAGTTTAGCCACAGTATCTGACAGACTAACTGTAATTGCCAATAGAGGATCCTACAATGAGGGATGTTTTTTGAATAGTAGAATAACTGGTAGAAAGTCTTCTCCTGGGACCTTATTGCTCTTCAGGCCTTTTATTATGAATTTGAACATGAACATAATAGGATAAAAAATATATTTAACATGCTTTCTAGTATGGAGAAAAACACCTCTTGAATTCTGTGGAGAAGATTTTGGACCTATTACTCGTTCCCCACCCCCCACCACTTACTTTATCAGTTAGAGAAAAACACACAAACCTGTGGGACTTTGTAGGTGCCTCCTAATGTTGACATCTGGATGGAGATTTCCCTTCTAGCTCCATCAAGAAGAACCAAGAGGTTCTCCTTCCTTCCACAACCATAGTTGGGGACATTGGCTTCTCCAGTGGAGAGAATGTCCAGCAAGGCATCTGAAGTGCGGAAGGTGCTCAGATAGTTGTCTTGAATGTTGTAGCCCAGTGTGAGGTTGTGCAGGAGCTGGGGATTTTTGTTCACCACTTGTATGGTGAAAATTAATTGTAGGGTGTATAAAAAACCATAAGAAAATGTACTGCAAAAAAATGTTCAGGTTATTATCAAGAGTAACAAAATATGCTTTTTGAAAAAAAATACAATCCTCTTTCTGACCAATTATAAAAGTACTGAAATAGCCTGGTCTGAGACAGCTACAACTGTTTCTATCACTACTTTAAATAAAAGTCAGAATTCAAGTGATGAATTGAGGATTGAAGTGGGAAAGGAAAATCATCTGGAATTCTTTCAGGGTTTTTTTCCGCCCCATCTTTGGATCTGAGTCTTTTCCATAATATCAGACAAAAGAAAGAAGCCATGGAAATTGAAATTATTCAGGAAAACAGACACATCATGCAAGATAGGAATAAATGAAATAAGAAGGAAAGGAGGGAGAGTGTTAGAATTGCAAGTGGAGGGAATACAGATCCATCACCCTGAATGACTTACGAATGGGAAGGTAAAGAAGGAGCACTGTTGAAAGGCAACATTATAGGCGATATTTGTTTTTCAGTTGTGACTACACCAATGAGATGGTCTCCTGGCTTGTAATAGGTCCATGGATTCTGTCCATCCTGGTGATCCAAATTGATCACACACTTCATTCTAAACCTCCCAGACACTGGCTGAGACATCAGCAGCATCAGAAGCAGGAGCAGGAGGGCCATAATTCATGGGCTGAATCAATCCCCTGACCGCTTCTAACCATGAACAAGAGTTGGAAGAATTTAGAGCATTCTCAGAAGGTGGAAATGCCTTTTCTGATCCAGACAGAGACAATCAGAGCTTCACCTGGAAAGGAGAGAAAGATACATTCAAGAGCACAGACCCTGCCTCTCCTAAAACCTCTTCCCACAGAGCTTGACCTAAGGATTTTATCCTTTTCTGATGCAAGATCCCTTCCATGTTGCTTCAATATGACCTTTACATCAAAGGTATAGAAATCTCAAAGGCCCAGAGAGTCATAATTACAATGAGAAGCAACTTCTTCTGGGCTCCATGTGCAGAGGAGAGGCTGGAGAAAAGCATGTGAGAGAGAAATCACAGATACTCCCCTGTGGTCCCTCTTCTGTTGTGAGTTTGTGGTCCTTCCTGTAAGGACATGTCCAGAAAATGATGATGCAGGAATAAAAAATCAATAACAAAGAGATTGACTTCTGCTGTCCTTCAACATGGCCTCTTGTCTTCAGAGACTGCTGGGGAAGGTCTCCCAGAGCCCAGAGTTGGGTGCCACTCCAGGTGGATGTCCCATAGCTTTAGTGCTGCCTCTCTTCTAATGCCAAGGAAGCAATCAACACCCTTGAACCCTGCCTAATGTTAAGAGCAGGGCCTGTTGGTGATTTTCCTTTATATCAGAACTCCATATATGAATCCTAAATTGGGGCTGATTTTAACACTGTTTGTGCCTTGTGAAATTTCATTTCCCATCTTTTCTAGCAATGTCAATTTCTGGATGAGAGCCGACTAAGAGGCTGGTAGCTGAAAGCCTCTGGACTGTATCATTGGGCCAGTGGGGAGAAAGTTAAAGAGTGGGTAGAAATGTTTATTTTTTTCTCCTTAATGCTTTCCGTGTTGTCATTCCGTGTTCAGGAAAGACACTGAGATCCTTTATATTTTGAAGTCTCTTCATTTATTTATTTATTTATTTAAACAAAGTTTTATTGGTTTTTTAAAATTTACAAGGAAAAGGGTAGTGGAAAGGTATACAAATTTTGGCAGTTGCAAAGTGTGGTAGGCGCCCCCTCCCTCCAAACTCATAGTATACATCTGAGTATAGGTCATTAATACATAGTCATATATAATCAGCATATTAATTCTATTGGTACTTTCAATCAATTTAATACATAGTAATATATAATCCACATGTTAATTCCATTATTACTTTCGGTCAGTTTATATCAACGAGATTTTCTTATTCATTTTTGTGATCTGAGCTTTCTTGGTATTGCCCCTTCTCCCCCCGCCGGCAGAGCTCCGGCCCCTCCCATGTCCTGCATATCCGTTGTAGGATCTTCTGTTTTTTCTAGGTGTATTTTGTTTTTTTCCATAAAGGCCTGTGCCTCTATGGGTGTGTTAATTCTAATTCTTGTCTCCTCCCAGAATATCAACATACCTTCAGGCATCAACCATCTAAACCACACCCCCTTCTGGTATAATTTATTCGCTAATTGCGAATAATTTTTCCTTTTTTCCCTAATTTTTTTGGGGATCTGCTTCAAGATAGTTATTTCCCTATCATGGTATGTCAGGGCTTGCCCCCTTTGTACACCCAGAATTTCGTCTCTTGTGCTTTTTCTAAGAAATTTAATATGTACCTCCCTGGGTACATTGTGTGTTCTGGCATAGGCTGAATTCACTCTATAAACCAGATCTATCTCCCATTCCATCTGTTGTTTTTCTTTGTGTATATATTCAGCCAAGATGTTTGTCATGATGTCCCTTATGTTTTCATCATCTGCTTCCATCACGTTTTGAAATCTAAGATAAAAGGACATTCTCTCAAATTCTGTTTTCATTTGTTGGGTATCAAGTTCTTTGTTTCCCTTCTGCACCGCCTCTACCCCCCCCCCCTCATCTCCGCCACCCCACCCTCCACAAGGTCCAGTCTCTGTGAGTTCTTATGAATTTGGGCTTGGTTCTCTTTAATTTCTTCTTTCATTTCCTTTAATTGTTTCTTAATTTCCTCTTGTCCCTGTAGAAGTTGCTGAAGCATTTGTTGCAAATCCATCTCTGTACTTTTAGGTTGCATCAGGTCTGTTATCTTTGATTGTGTAGCAGGACTGGAAGTTTCTGATGTCGGGGCAGAGGTAGCAAAGCCAGGCTTTCCAGGAGGTGGTCTTTTAGGAGACATTGTTTATAGAATAAAGAGTTCAGTCAGTGTAGAGAATGGACAGCTAGAGCGGCAGAGCAGCCAGATGAGTCCAGGAGGCAGAGGATCCAAGCAGGAGAGAATTTCTCTAATCAGCCTGGCAATAGAGTAAAGTTTTTCACCCCAGAGAGTTCAAAGAGTGGCAATCCACAAGAGATTCATCTGGGTAGCACGGAGACAAAGACCGGAAGCCTGAATTTTTAAAGGTGGAGTCAGGTTTCACAGTTCATGAAGACAACGGAAGTGTGCCATCTTGCCCTGCCAGCTTTGGGTTTAGAGGCATAACAAAGTTTTCAAAGTTCCAAAAGTCCTCAGATCATCAGTAAATTATGGAGTTAAGTTCAATGAAAGTCACTTTAAGCAAGGGTGTGGCATCATTGGTTGGCTCTCCCCCCTCCTCCTTCCCCTGGGGCTGAGAGCAAAATTGTTCCAAGCCGCCTGTCTGAGGGGGGGGGAATCCCCCTCCCTCCAGCCGCGCCTCCCAAGTTAGCCAAAAAAGAAAGTTTTAAGCTGCTGAAAAGTTCTTCAAATCAACAAAGGGAGTGATAAGTCTCTTCATTTATTAACTGAATCTTGGGTTGGGAGGTTTGCAGGTAAGCTTGTAGAGGTGCCCACAGCATTATGGATGGAGGAACTTTATTTCTTGCCATGCCCACCTAGAAGATGGTTTGGGAGCACCTGGTCTCCCTTTCTCTGGTGGTGTGGAGGCACTTGGGGGGTGGGATCTCTTTGACATTCCCAACTCTGATGCTTTTCCACACCAAAAACCATCCAAGTGCTTTGAAGACTTAATTGGGAGTCTCTCTGTTCCTGTTTTACTTTGATCCCTTGTGGTCAGACTAGTGTTACAGGTGTTATGTCTACCTTATAGGCAGCTCTAGCATTCATCTCTATTGTACCTGTTCCCTATATCACATTGCCACTCTAGGATTCTTCTTTATTGTTCCTGTGAAGCATTTCCTGTTGGTAGAAAAGGAGAGCAGGCCAGGAAGCAGGAGGAAGATATTATCATCTGGAACCACAGCAAAAATCAACGAATAAGATTTTACATCTGGACACTTCAGCACCACCATTATTTCTGTTACCCTGTCACTCCAATGAAGTCTGAAGATGATTCATGATTGACTGCAAACTCCTTGAGCTCAAAAGGGCTATGCTACTCAAGGGTACCATCAAGGGCTATGCTACTCAAGGGTACCATCGGGAGCAGTGGCAGAAGGAAGCAAATCCCTGCAGTCCATCCTGTGACAGATGTGCCCCAAAAGAAAGCCAGCCAAATACTATACTCAAGGGCAGACCTAATCCTATTGCGGGAGTCCCCCCTCTCACAGGTTTGGCCCTCCGCCCTTACGAGGGCCCACCTCAATGAGGGATACATTAATCCAGAGAGGTGGGCGAGGCGTAGTCTTAGAGGGTTTTTAGCCAAATTTTTGATTTGTTTTTTAGGGGGTTCTAGGGTGGGGGGAGGGGCTAGTCAGACTGAGGGAGGGACCAGTGCCAAGCTGGCGGGTGGAGTTAGCAAGGAAGTGAGCGGAGCCATTAAGGGGGGGGAGTAGTGATACTCCAGAAGAGGGTCTTTCTATTCCAACGGTCGTGGGGAGGGGCAGGTGCGAGGGTAGACAGAGATCTCATCACCGGTTGGGAGACCGTGGTCGTTGGGTACGGCCGGTCATATGTCCCAACCCCCGCAATCTAAGTGGTCAGGACCTACAGAGCCAGGGCCTGAGACTGATGTTATACAATGCCAGGTCCGTTGTCAACAAAGCCCCCCTCATTAACGACTTGGTGTTGGAGGGGGAGCCGGACCTGGCAAGAATCACGGAGACCTGGCTGGGCCACGAGGGAGGTCTCCCTCTCGTGGAAATGTGCCCGCCAGGTTACCTTACTGGAGCGGGACGCCCTTTGCACAGTCACTCATGCCCTAGTGACTTCTCGCCGTGATTACTGTAACGCTCTCTACATGGGGCTCCCCTTGAGGTGCACCCGAAGGCTCCAGCTGGTCCAGAATGCAGCCGCGCGGGTTATTATGGGGAGTACTAAGTACTCCCATGTAACACCTCTCCTGCGCGAGCTGCACTGGCTACCTGTGGCCTTTCGGGTGCGTTTCAAGGTGTTGATCGTCATCTTCAAAGCGCTCCATGGCTCGGGACCTAGTTATTTGCGGGATCGCATTCTACCCCATAAATCCCTGCGACCAATCTGCTCTCACAGAGAGGGCCTCCTCCGGGTACCATCCGCTAAACAGTGCGGGCGGGCGGTGCCTAGGAGTAGGGCCTTCTCTGTGATGGGCCCAACCCTCTGGAACGACCTCCCCCCCGATATTAGAACCACCTCTGATCTCCGCTCCTTCCGCAAGAAACTCAAGACCCACCTGTTTCGAGTAGCAGGTCTGGCCTAATTACAATCATAATCGTAACTGCATTTAACATCTATTCAAACCTTCCTGGATGGCTTTTTAAATTTTATATTGGGGTTTTAACGGGTTTTAAAATTGTTCTTAAATATTTAAATTGGTTTTGGGATTTTATAACAGACCGTGTGTGTGAGTTGTTTATGTTTCATGTCTTATGTCTTATGTCATTTTTATTGTTTTGATTATGAATGGTCTGTACACCGCCCCGAGTCCCTACGGGGAGAGGGGGCGGTCTATAAATTAAATAAACTAAACTAAACTAAACTAACCGCACATTTCATCATTCACGGGCACTAGGCAGGGGTGGTGGGGTAGTGGTCATTTTGACGGAAGGTCTCGAGCCGAGAGAGACCACTGTGCCACAGATAACCGGTTGTGAGTCCCTATGCGTGAAGTGGGGCCCAGGGAAGCAGTTGGGCTTGCTGATTGTATACCTGGCTCCTCGCTATGCATCAGCAGCCCTGCCCGAGCTCCTCGAGGTGATCGCCGAGATGGCAGTTGAGACCCCCAGACTGTTGGTCATGGGGGACTTTAACTTGCCATTGGTAATGGAGACATCCGAGGTAGCTCAGGAGTTCATGGCCTCCATGACAGCCATGGACCTGACCCAAGTAATTCAGGGCCCCACACATGAGGGAGGACAAAGATCTTATCTTTGTCTCTGGCCGGTGGAGGAGTGATCTGGGAGTAGGGGATTTAGTCATCACTCCCCTGTCATGGTCAGATCACTCACTTCTCCGGCTCGACTTTCCAGCCGCTACTCCCCACCGCGGGGAGGCGGAACCGGAATGTCCAAGATGGTTCCGCCCCAGGCGCCTGATGGAACCTGATAGGTTCCAGACGGAGCTTGGGCCATTTCCTGTAGCCCTGACACGCACCCGGATGGAGGACCTAGTGGCTGCATGGAACAGTGCGGCCACCGGGGCCTTGGACCGGGTTGCGCCTTTGCGGCCTCTCTTGCGGCAGCGAACCACCCAGGCCCCTTGGTTCCCCGAGGAGCTGAGGGTGATGAAGCGCCACAAGAGACGCCTAGAGAGCAGATGGAGATTGTCACGCTCTGAATCTGACCGAACACAGGTGAGAGCCCATTTATGGACTTACCTTGTGGCGTTAAGAGTGGCCAAGCGTCAGTATTGTGCCACTCTTATTGCATCCGCAGATAACCGCCCTGCCGCCCTGTTTGGGGTAACCTGCTCCCTCCTTCAACAGAGGCTGCGGGAAGCCCCTTTGCAGGGTAGAGCAGAGGAATTTGGGGAGTATCTGCAGGACAAAATCGCTCAGATTCGAAGCGAGTTGGTCCCTACTAGTGGTCTGGAGGGGCTGTCGGAGGTGGGTCTTGAGGTTCCACTCTGGGAGGAGTTTGACTCTGTTACTTCCGACGATATGGACAGGTTGCGTAGGCAACTGCGAGCCACCACATGTTCACTGGACCCGTGTCCCTCCTGGCTTGTACTGGCATCCTGGGAGGTCACACGAGGCTGGCTCCAGGAGTTAGTTAACGCTTCTTTGAGTGAGGGGTTCTTGCCGGCCGTCCTGAAAGAGGTGGTGGTGAGGCCCCTCCTCAAGAAGCCTTCCCTGGACCCAGCTTTGTTAGCCAACTACCGTCCCGTCTCCAACCTTTGCTTTCTGGCGAAGGTTGTAGAGAGTGTGGTGGCACAACAGTTTCCACACCACTTGGAGGAAACTGATTATCTGGACCCGCGCCAGTCCGGTTTCCGGCCCGGCCACAGCACGGAGACGGCATTGGTCGCGTTGGTGGATGATCTCTGGAGGGCCAGAGATGGGGTTGCTCCTCCATCCTGGTCCTATTAGACCTCTCGGCGGCTTTTGATACCATCGATCATGGTATCCTATTGCATCGACTGGAGGGGCTGGGGGTGAGGGCCACCATTTTGCGGTGGTTCTCCTCCTACCTCTCTGGCCGAGTGCAATTTGTATTGGCAGGGGGGCAGAGGTCGACCTCGAGGCCGCTCACTTGTGGGGTGCCACAAGGGTCTGTCCTCTCGTCTCTCCTGTTCAATGCATATATGAAGCCGCTGGGCGAGATCATTCGTGGGTTCGGGGTAGATTACCATCTGTACACGGATGACACCCAGCTGTACATCTCTACCCCAAACCACCCCAACGATGCCGTTGAAGTGATGTCCCGGTGTCTGGAAGCTGTACGGATCTGGATGGGAAGTAACAGACTCAAGCTCAACCCATCCAAGACTGAGTGGCTGTGGCTACCGGCACCCTGGTTCAACCAGCTGATTCCATCACTGGCCATTGGGGGCGAACATCTGGCCCCCTTGGATCGGGTATGTAATTTGGGCGTCCTCCTAGATGCCCTGCTGTCAATGGACGACCATGTGACAGCCGTGGCAAGGGGGCGTTTCACCAGGTTTGCCTGGTGCGCCAATTGCGTCCCCTATTGGACCGGAACGCCCTTCGCACAGTCACTCATGCGCTTGTGACGTCCCGGCTAGACTACTGCAATGCTCTCTACATGGGGCTCCCCTTGAGATGCACCCGAAGACTGCAGTTGGTTCAGAATGCGGCCGCGCGGGCAGTTTCGGGAGTCGTTAGATACTCCCATGTAACACCTCTCCTGTGCGGGCTGCACTGGCTGCCTGTGGCTTTTCGGGTGCGTTTCAAGGTGTTGATTATCATCTTCAAAGTGCTCCATGGCACAGGACCTAGTTATTTGCGGGATCATATCCTGCCCCACACATCCCTTCGGCCGATTCGCTCACACAGAGAGGGACTCCTCCAGGTGCCGTCCACTAGGCTGTGCCAGCGGGCGACGCCCAGGGGAAGGGCCTTCTCTGTGATGGGCCCGACCCTCTGGAATGACCTTCCCCCTGACATTAGAACGACCACGGACCTCCGCTCCTTCCACCAGGAGCTCAAAACCCACCTGTTTCTGCTAGCCGGCCTGGCCTAACTCCCGCTTTCCCATCTCAGTTTGTATTTTTAAATTTTACGGTTTGGTTTTAAGGTCTAGTTTTTAATTTTTATAAACCTGTACAGGGGTCTATTTAATCCGATCTTAATTATATTTATTATCGATTGTATGGTTTTAATTTGGTACCTGTACACCGCCCCGAGTCCCTTCGGGGAGAGGGGGCGGTCTAGAAGTCTAATAAACTAAACTAAACTAAACTGTTCTTCTTGTATGACTCTCTAACACGATGGCTTCTGCTCAGTGATGGCTTGTGTTGCCTTTACTTTCTCTGCATGAAACGTGGTGTCAGAAGAAGCGGGATCTGAACCTGCGCTGTCTCTCCACATTTGACACATACCAGTCTGGCACTTGCGGTCCGGGCCCAGAAGCCGAGCACTTGAAGCGGGAAAACCCACATCATGGCAGCCGCTAACAGCCTCCCCTGCCTGAGGCCATTAAGGGGAGCGGAGGCGGCTGCAGCAGCAACTGGGGGGACTTCAGAGCAGAGTTTGGGGGTCCCTCCTTGGCCACAGGCTGAAAGGACAAACCACCAGCAGTGCAAGCAGCCACACTGAAGAGGCTGATGGGCAGCAAATGCCTCCATGTTTACAAGCACAATTTTACCCTTACAGAGAAGCAGAAATGGGATACTAAAGCCATCCTAGATGCCTTAAAAGTCTTTTTTCAGACCCCCTAAAATGTCATATATGAAATATATACATTTTGCAGCTGCAAACAAGAAGGCAAAGTGATAGACAGTTTCATCACACAGCTAAGAGAAAAAACTGTGAGTATGGCTCTCTGAGACTTAGTGATACCCAGAACTATTCGTGATAAAATAGTTCACTAGTGAAAGCACACACTGTCACCTTTTGAGGGAACATAATTTAAGTTTGCAAGCAGAAATTGAGATAGGTCATCCCAGAGAGCTTACTGACAAACGGATGAAAGCTTTGGAGCAGAATAAACAGATTGACAGTGTCAATGCAGCCTCCAAACAACAGCATCACAAGCACCAGCTCAAACTCACCTATACAACTCACCTGGGAGCAACCCAGTATCATGCGAGCACTGTGGCAGTGTGCACGTACGAGAGAAAGATCAATGTTCTGCATGTGGGAACATCTGTGGGAGACCAAATCATTTTGCAGCAGTATCTTTCTCAAGTAAAATGGAAGCAAGGAAGCTGCACACAATTGAACAAATGTTGGATCCTAAGGATGCCCACTTGTTTTCCACTCCTGTGGTTTGCCTAGAAAAATGCACTGGGGCTGTAAACTCTTAAGGGCAAAAATGGTTTCTAAATCTCAGGTTCAACAATATAACCCAACCCTGCCAGCTGGACTCGGGTGCAACATGTGATGCCAGGAGTTTAAAGGACAAAATGAAAGGGGCACCTGAGATGCCTCTTCAGCCTAATAGCCCCAAATAGGTTATATTCAACGTTGTTTACAAGCCAGGAGGTGAAATGTCTATCAGTGACACCCTGAGCAGGTCTACGTCAGATCAGGGGGCACCTGGAGGGGAGCATGGGCATCGGACGGTTTGTTGGTTGCAACAGGAACAAACCTTCTTTGCCGAAGTCAATCAAGCAGAAGAGCTTAAACGTCTTAAATCAGGGTCTACATCAGCTCAGGCAGCACACAGACACTGATGCAGCCTTACAGGTGGTGAAGGCCATCGTTCTGAGTGGGTGGCCGGATGAGAAGGAGGCAGGTCCTGCAATCGTGAGGGAATATTGATCCTTCAGAGATGAGATCCACGTACAACATGGATTCCTGTACAAGGGTCCAAGAGTCACAGTGCAAAGTCATTGAGAGCAGATATGTTATTGTGCATACACTCAAGCCACACTGGGGGTGAGCCATGTTACAGACAAGCCCATGACACTCTTTACTGGCCTAACATGGAAGGCAAAATCAAAGACTTTGTTAGCAATTGTCCCACTTGCAATGAATGTGCAGGTTTGCAACAAAAAGAAACCATGATGTCACATGAGATACCATCACATCCTTGGCAGTTCATCAGTATAGATTTGTTCAACTATGCAGTGTAGAAAGTTGGCATGCACCTCTCTCCTAGAAAAATGAAATATTTAAGGAAATATTACAAAGGCAGAATATTATATTTCCATGGATGAGAAAAGGAGAAACCTGTTTTATTTTTATTTATTTTTTTGCAAGAAATTTTTATTTTTATTAAACAAACAACACACAAAAAATCATCATCTTACATTATATCTTGTAGAAAGTGTGTCAATTGGTTACAATTAGCTTTCCTGCATCTCTTCCACAGTCAATAGGCCATTAAGGCCTGAGCCAATCTATTCTACATAACAAAGATCTACCTCCTTCAGGCAGAGCCATAATGGGAATCCCAAAACCCTTTCATTACATCATTGCCCAGCAAGGCTCAACCAAACTTGGGACTCAGGACAGCTTATTGAATTGCCCCTGCAGGGCCCCATTGGAGCCTGACAACCAATCAGAATACAAGCTCAGATTCAAAAGCTCAGAGAGGGCATAAAACTCAGGGACTCTCAGCCTCTCTTCCCTTTTTCCTTCTTCACCCAACATCATCAGGGCAGGTGATCCTGTCCACCATTAAAAACCATCTTTCCAAGAGGCCTCCATTTTTCCAGCCTCTTTTTCCCCACTTGCAACTGAACCCAGATGGATGTTTCTTCCAACAGCAGAAAAAGAGGACCTGATATTAGTGGATCTTTATTCAGACTTCTGGGAAATTGAATTTCTCCCTGACTTGCCTGCTGGAACTACCATTAGGACAGGGGGGGTCAAACTCAAGGCTTGCAGGCCTGATCCAACCCATGGGGTGCTTAGATCTTGCCTGGGGAGGGAGGGGGGCTGGAAACAGCAAAAGACCAGTGAAAATGGAGCTTGGTGAGGAGGGGTATGTGGCCCCATATGCCCTGTTTTTCTCTGGCAGAGGGCAGAGTTTTAACCTGTAGGATGTGTTGGTGCTGGTTCTCATCTGAAATTTCACAATGTTGTTTGGTTAACCTGAAAAGGGGAAGAGGTTACAGGTGCTATGTCTACCTTCCATGCAGCTCTATCATTCCTCTCTATTGCAGTTGTTTCCTGCATCACATTCATCTCTATTGTTCCTGGGATGCATTTCCGGTTCTTCTTGTAGTTTTCCCTCTCCAATCAGGCGGCTTCTGCACAGGGATGGCTTGCAGTGTGTTTACTTACTCCACGTGAAACAGAGCAGGAAGGTCCAGGGCAGAAACCGAGCTGGAAAACCCTGCAAGGAGAAGCTGAAAAGCCTCTTAACAATCGGTAGAAAAACCGAAGTCTCCTTCATCAGAGAAAAAAGTTTAGGAGAGATGGGAAAACCGGTTTCAGGGCTGAATCAGCGTCAACCTGTGTTTCTCAACCCTGGAGACTTTCAGATGGGTGGACTTCAACTCCCAGAATTCCCCAGTCAGCTAAACCTAAGAAACATGGGAGTAAATGGGAGTTGATTGCACAGTACACAATTTCCGTTGCAGTCTAAAAGTTTTGAGGGTCGTTCAGAGGGGTTGAAACAGCTGCCTCAAACCTCTGCTTATGCCCCCACTTTGCTCCTTAAATTTCATTCCATGCAAGAAAAGACCCCATTTCTGAACCTTCTTTCTCTAGAGGTATTTCTTTCTCAATCCGAAGGGATTGAGAAAGAACATTGATGGGTTTCCTGCACACACATACACACACTCTCTTTGGTAGTGCTGACTTCTATGTAGAGCAGTATTTCTCCATCTTGGCATCTTTAAGATGGGTGAACTTCAACTCCCAGAATTCCCCAGTCCTTCATCTGTGCTGGCTGTGGGATTCTGGGAGTTGAAGTCCAGCCATCTTGAAGTTGCCAAGGTTGAGATGCCCTGAGCCAGGGGGTGAACTGAGGTGAGTTAAAGGTGCTTAAAACAAGCGACCTAACACGGAGTCATTTTCTGAGCCCAGTGCACATGATGGGGCCACAATGCAAAAAGTGGGCTTCCTTTGTGTGAGCATATGCACAATCTAATCATAAAGGTAAAGGAGAATACTCTTCTGGGGTTATTTTTTTAGGAATGTAATTTAAGCTATTTAATTTAATGTGTTTCAAAGAACCTAAATTGGGGTTGGGGTGATATGTACAAAGCTTTCTTCAGAAGAAAGATTTTGTGTGTCTATTTCCCTTTTCTAAAACATATCTCAGTGTATTGAGAAGCCATAATTGGCCTTTTACTGATTTAATAAGAGTGACGGGGAAAGTGGAGCCAAGAGACAATGAAATAGGAAGCCATCTTTTGATCTAAGCATTCAGACGGTTGCAGGTTTCCACAAGCTGCAAAAAGGGAGAAGCAGTTAGAGCTTTTGGCCTCGTCCTTCATGATTGCCCTGGAGATGCTTTGATGGGAAGGGATCCAGGCAGCCCTGATCTTCAGTGGGGAGGGGAGTCCAAAGTCTGAAATTACTCTTAGACACTTTTTGCCTGAAGCCAAGTTCTCCAGCAGGAAAAGTTTCCATTCGGAGTCAGTGGGAGGAGAAGCTGCCCCCGACTCCCTGGGTCTCTGCCCAGAGTCTCCCCTGGAGGATTTGGCCAAAGAGCAGAGCAGGAACGTTTATCATTATTCTCCAACTAGTTTTTGCACTCAAAGTTTGTTGGCTCTTTCTCTGGAGGGAAATGAAAGGGAAATAATCCCCACGTGGCTCATAATGATAAGGGCAGAGATCAAATTAACTCTGTCACCTAGAATTGAGAAGTTTGGGATCTCCATCCTTGAAATTGGCCCTGGAGGGAATACACAGGGCCTGCGGCTGAAGAAAAAGACATCTGATATTTGTTGGCATAGTAGTTAAAGAGAAAATCCCAGGGGTCAGTTAATGCCTGAGCATGTCACAGATCTGAAATAGCTCTCTGTTATTTCAGGGAGAAGAATAAATTTACTTTACTTTGAAAGTTAGTGCTCAGGGGCATTGCCACAAAACAGCTGATGCAATAGTGTGGCCATTCTCCAAGAACACAATGAGGCTCAGTTGAAACTAGTCACAGAACTTTGTGTAGTTAAACAAAAAATATGCATACACAGAGGGAGGGAGAGTGTTCTGTGTCTTTGGAAGAAAGTTCTTGTTTACAGGCTCATTTTTAGCTCTGCAGAGGAACTGTAGCAGGTGTCACACCTTTCCCCTATAATTTTGAAAGCCCTGGGGATTTCTTCTTCCTCTTTTCTTTCCAAGAAGTTTTCTGTCACCTTGGAAACAGCCTGGTGAATGAGAAATACAATGCAAAGTTATATTGCTGCCCTCAATAATAACTGGTTTGGCCTGAGATGTGTCTCTGCACACTGTAGCCTTCCTATTCTCTTGCTTCTTTCCCACTTGAGAGGTTTATTTCAAAATGTGACAAATCAGTCCAGTGAGATTCATTCGAGTCCATTTCCAGACAGACACTTAAAAAGTCCTTATTTTAATCCATCTTGACTCAGGCAGCCTCATGAACACACCCAAAATTGGTTTGTCTATTTATCCACACCCAAACACTTTTTATTTGAAAGATTACCTTTTTAATAGTTGAACATCTAGTACCTAAGTCAAGAAAATCATCATTTTTTTTGTTTATTACATTTAGATTCTGCCAGATTCCAGAATGATTCTAGATGACAATATTAAGGAAGGAGGGAAGACAGGCCCTGAATCGGGAAGACAGGCCCTGAATCTTGGTTCAAACTTTGGTTCATTATAACAAAGCAAAGACTGGTCAAGGAGAAAGATAGTTGCAGACAGTTGCAGGGTGGGGTCGATGGGGCATAACAATTATATTTTTATCTGTAAACATTTATATTTTTATCTTTATGTTCAGACAGACCATGAGGGGTGTATCCTGTTATCTGTCCAGGACAGGGGATAGTTCCGTATTTGTCTAGCAGATGTTAAATGTTCCTTAACGTATTTTTATTTTTGGCTTCTTCTGTGTTTTCCCATTTCTCCTTTTACCAATTTAGCAAATGTATGCCTACGTATATGCTTACGTCAAAATGACTATATAAGATTGTTGTTTGAGACTGTTCGGGGTTCAAACCCCCATATGCTATTTTAGCTGTTTGAACCTGCGCAATAAACTTTCTTGCATTGCAAAGAGCTGGTCTTTGAGTCCTCAATTTCCACAACAACATGGCACCATCCAGATGGGACTCTTAGGCGAGGCGATGTTTCGCTGAGGGCGGCTTCACCCCTCGGATCCAGTGGGAGGCCGCTCCCGAACCTTCTCCAGGCGCCACAGGGGCTTCACCTCTGGGAGACGGCAGCGACCTCTCTGTGGAACTGACGGTGCTGGCAAGCTAGCCCAAGAACCCTTGAATGCAAGAAAGAAGGTCTGACCTCTTTTCCTGGCCAGGACGTGTGTGAAGACTTTTCAGGCGAGTATATGTTAACTTTGTGCAGGACCTATCTCAGTTGAAGATAGAAGAGGGGGACTGATCACCCCCCTGGAGTCGGGGCGGCGACCCTAAAGAACTCCGTGTTAGGTTGTGTGGGTGGTTGTCACCGCAGTCCCCGCTAGTGGTCGTGGTTTTTCCAAGGCTACGGGTCGGTGGTTGTGCTGTTAGAGATGGGTGGGTCATCGAGCATTGCCAACACACGTTGGGATGCATGTTGAAAGGGTTTGAGTCCTATTTCATTTACACCCATTATGCAACGCCCTATCCTGGAATTTCTAAAGAGAGATTAAGATATTTGTGTGAGAAACATTGGCCCCACCTGGGGGTGGGGTGGGCAACTCAGGGATCTTTCAGAGAGCAAGTTATAATCAGTTGTGGCTTTTGATTTACCAACATGAGGAGAAATAGCCCAATCAATTTCCCTATATAGATCAGTGGCGTATCACTGTGGTAGAGAGGGCGGATGAGCTCTTATAATGTCAGGCGGAAATGGTGCGGTTATGCATTGCCAGACAGAAGGGAAATAAGTGTAAAACATCTAAAAAGAATTGTAACAATTGTTGTAATGAGAGTATAACAAAACATCAGAAAACAGAGAAAAATGTAGCTAGTGAAAAGAAGAGGATGTGGTGAGGCCCCCGTGTTGCGGCAGGAGGGGGGGGTCACCAGCAGTGCGTAGGAAGCAGAAACTTGCAGATGTTATGCCAAAAACAGAAATCACTGAGGGGAAGTCTGTGAGTGAAGATGAAGAATTGCAATATGTGGATGATGTGTTAGTGACAGGCCAATGCGAAGACATTTGCTGGGAGAATACCACAAGTTTGTTGGATTTGTTATTAGATTGTGGTTATAGAGTATCCAGACTGAAAGCGCAGTTGGTAAAAGAGAAAGTGAGATATTTAGGCTATGATATTGAACAAGGACGCAGATCGCTAGGACCAGAACGAAAAGAAGCAATTTTAACAATAGCAGAACCCAAAAACAGAAGACAACTTAGGGGATTTCTTGGCTTAGCAAGTTTTTGTAGAATTTGGATTCCTAACTTTGCTCTGATAGCAGCACCTCTATATACATCTACTAAAGGAGCAAATGTAGATCCTTTCCTTTGGGAAGGAGAACAGAAAAATGCTTTTAGAAATATTAAAATAGCTCTTACTTCTGCACCTGCTTTAGCGTTGCCTAATTTGAGGAAACCTTTTAATTTGTATGTGGATACCAGCAAAAATATGGCTCTAGGAGTACTCACTCAGAAACTTGGAAGGTGGCAACAACCTGTTGCCTACCTATCCAAACAATTGGATGGAGTGGCAAAAGGATGGCCGCACTGCCTGAAGGTTTTGGCTGCAATTGCTGAGTTGTTACAGGATTGTAACAAACTAACATTTTCTTGTCCTATCAATGTGCACACCCCACATGCAGTACAGTCAGTATTAGATAATAAGGGACATTTATGGATTAGTAACCAGAGATTGACTAAGTATCAAGCCATGTTGATCGAGAATCCTCAAGTGCAGTTGATAGTTTCCAATAGATTGAATCCAGCTACATTGTTGCCCACAGAAACTGAAAAGGAACATG
Source organism: Natrix helvetica helvetica (assembly GCA_029890345.1). NCBI lineage: Eukaryota > Metazoa > Chordata > Lepidosauria > Squamata > Natricidae > Natrix > Natrix helvetica. The sequence continues at coordinate 107,571 of JAKRSI010000763.1, read as the reverse complement.
ATTGTTTGCAAGTATTAGAGACAGTGTATTCAACTCGTCCCGATTTATCTGATATCCCTTTAACAGATGCAAAACTTTATTGGTATACAGATGGCTCTAGTTATATGCATGAGGGGAAACGTGTGGCCGGATATGCGATTGTGGATGATGAAGGGCGTTGTAGAAAGCGGACCGATAGGAGGGAAGTGGAGTGCTCAGGTGGCAGAATTGTGGGCATTAACAAGAGCTTTAGAAAGAGCAGAGAAAGAGACTTTGAATGTGTGGACTGATAGCAAGTACGCTTTCCTGAGCTTACATGCTCATGGAGCAGTTTATAAGGAAAGGGGTTTTCAAGATTCTGCAGGGAAGTATGTCCAGCATGGACATTTGATTAGTCGCCTCATCGATGCAGTACATAAACCTGCAAAGGTTTCTGTTATGCATTGTAAAGGCCACCAGAGGGGGGACGATAGGATAGCCCAGGGAAATCGACTAGCAGATTTAGAAGTCAGAGAAGCAGCCAAACGACCAGGCCCTAACCCTGATTTAGCAATTCATGTGGCAATGGATTTAGGAGTGATCCCACCAGAAATAAAGCCTACATACACTCAACAGGAGTGTATTAAGGCCACTCATGATTTACATGCTAGTATAAAAGAAGGTTGGTATGTGATGCCAGATAAAAGAATATATGTACCGACGTCAGTAGCATGGACATTGGTCCAGCTATGACATGAAACTACTCATATGGGGAAAACTGCCTTAGAAACCGCCCTGAGTAGGGATTATTTCATTAATGGACTGGCTGGAATAGCAGCGAGAGTTGTGGCCAAGTGTATTATATGTGCTAAGGTGAATCCGAGGCAGGGACCACTCTTGCCCCCTGGAACCATCCCGGTGTCATATCTCTCAATGGATTATTTAATGATTGATTTTACAGACATGCCAAGGTGTGGCCCTTATAAAGCAATGTTGGTTATGGTTGATATGTATACCGGATGGCCAGAGGCTTTTCCCACCAAAACAAAACAAGCTAGAGAAGTGGCCAGACTGCTCCTTAAAGAGATAATCCCTAGGTTTGGACTCACGTCCCATATCTCATCGGATAATGGGCCTGGGTATGTCCATCACATTAACCAGGCAGTGGCTAACGCAGTGGGGATTAAGTGGAGGTTCCATAGGGCACATCACATACAGAACCCTTAAAGAAAGGATCATTAATATCTGTGCGGAATGTCATTTGAAATGGACTGAGGCCCTTCCATTGGCTTTGTATGCTGTTAGATGTTCCCCCCGACGCCAACACAAACTGTCACCTTATGAGTTAATGTTTGGGCGTCCACCTACATTGTTGAGAAGAAACTTGGCGGGGTGGCCTGACTTGGGACATAAGGGGGGTGTTTGGAATATGGAAATGGTGCAAGAATTAAATAAGCAAGTTGAGAAACTCCGAAACTATGTTCAAGAGCAAAACCCCCCACCACTAGTGACTAAATGTCACCCATTTAAGCCAGGAGATAATGTGTGGGTAAAGCATTGGAAGAAGGAACAGTTGGAAGGGAGATGGAAAGGTCCATATGTGGTCATAATGGTGTCACCCTTGGCAGTGAAAATAGCAGAATACAAGGCCTGGATTCATTGGACGAGGGTTAAGGCTGCGGACACAGGCTGGAGCGTTTCAGTGGACCACCGAAATCCTACCAAAATGACATTAAAACGTGCCTAAATCACTTGTGTTATGTATGTAAATAGGTTAAGTGTACCCAGGTTGTGTTGAGAAGGCGGAAGAAGAGGACCTAGCCCTGCAGGGACCACAACCCGGAAGCTGGTTCCCAAGCACGGCTGAAGATTGGTATGGACACATGTTTGAAAGCTGGGTGTGGGAACTTTGGATATTAGCAATAGGATCACTAATGATAGTATTCTTCTACTACTGTCGTGAGCGATTTTGTGGTATTCCAAAGCCTGTGGATCCTCTGATTCCCTTGCCCACTCCAACTCCTGAGGGCCAACAACAGATCACGTGGCTTGAATTCCTGGAAGAAAGAAGCAACCCCTGCTAAGTCACACCTGGAAGCTGACTTTTCAAAGCACGGGTGAAGATTGGATAAGTAATACTTAGTATAGCATACATATTACTAACATATGCTTATTATATAACCAAATAGGATAAGTCTATATGTGTTGGTTTTGTGATTGTAAGTGTGGGTGTTGTTGCTGTACACATTGTATTGATTGTATTGCATACTCACATTGTGGAATTGAATGTGATGTAAAAATTATAGAGGACGCATTATCACCATACATAGGTCAAAGAGATAACAAATATTATTGTACACTTAAACCTTGTCCTACTGTAAATCAAGCCATCCAGAGGCGTCAGGAAGAAGCGGACAACCCGGATACAACGGAGGATGAGGTTAACTTGTGCATTTGGTGGGTTGGGGGTAAGTGTTTTATTTACAAGGGTGTTAGGTAATTCGGTGTGCGTGCAGAATCTAGGACAGTGGAATAGGCCTGAGGAACGTCCAGGTATTGTCCAGTCTTATGTAATAGGCAATGGACAATGCCGGGGCTATCCTCCTCTTGTCTTTACACCAGATTGCTGGAATGAAATTTTACTACATCCTTGTCAAGCCCCCCATGCATTTGATCAACTAGTCAAGGAAGCCTGTCTAGCTCGGAAGTACACAAACCATCTCCTCTGCAAGTACGTAGGCTATGTGCTCAGAAAGGGAATGTGTAACTATGCTTCATATCGAGAGGAAAGGCCTCCTATTATATTAGACTGTGGGGATCCAATATTTCGGGGTTGGGAACGGGTTACTCATATCAATCAGTTAAAACCTGGATGGAAAGGGATATGTACCTTACAACATAGCCGCATAGAGAAGAGAAGGAAACAGCGAAGTGTTGGGGAAAAATGGCCTTTAGGGGAAGGACCCTGTACTCAATGTTTAAATGATGGAGCCATCTTCTATCGTTTGGAGAAACAAAAAAAAAAAACATGTACCAGGTTTGACTTAACCACTTGTGCTCGATCCGGGAGAAGAGGTCTAAGTATATACAAAAGATGTAATGGGACAGAAGGGGTACTATGTTATCAGGATTGCAACGGCTCATTGAATCACTGTCCACCCCCTCGTCAAACACCCACCAAAGCACACGTAAAAAGACTTTTCCCACAAACACGTGCACCAAAATCTCATGTTACACCCAGAGAAGCACCTAGACGGGCACCTCACTCCACCGAGGCCCCTGATACCTGTTCTCCTTGTATTACAAAGGCACAAGTAGGGAGAACCATTCTTAACACTTTAGTCTACCACACACAATCACCTAGAAACTGTAAGCCTCAGCTTGTCAACTGCATAAGAAGTAGCTAAAACCCTTACAGTCAAGAATTGTTTTGTGTGTGGAGGAACTAATATGGGGGAACAATGGCCATGGGAGCCGCTGGAGGCTCATCCATTGATCTATAATAATCTTTCCAAGGCAGGAAATATTACAAAGAGGGAACAGCTTACAGGTATTGTCTGGACACTCACCACTAATCTTGTAGGAAGAAACTGTTTTGCTAGAAATGGTACACATTATGTAGGAGAACTTATTTGCTTAGGAATTTGGAATGAAAAGTATAACCAATGGACATCACCAGGTAATGCCACAAAACCTGAACATTTTAATAGAACATATCTAGGTTACCTGAACTCATCCCGGACGGCTGATGAATGGGTAGCGCCTAAAGACATGTATTGGAGATGTGGAAAACTAGCTTATGAACAACTCCCTTTTAATTGGTCAGGTTCATGTGTCTTAGGTTGGATAAAACCATCCTTCTTTTTGTTACCAATTCAATCAAAACAAATATTAGGAGTCCCCTTATATGAACAAGTAGGATTGAGAGCAAAGAGGGAAGTGCAAACTGTGTTCACAGACTTCCCTTGTAAAGAATATTCTGCTTATGATAAGGAGGATGAGAAATGAACTAGTGAACGCATAGTGTGTACATATGGAAGAGCAACATGGGCGGAAGATGGATCATGGGGGTACCGCACCCCTATATACATGTTAAACAGAATCATTCGGTTACAGGCAGTTCTGGATCTGGCAGGTGTAAGAATAGACAAAGCACTTAATGTTTTGTCGGAAGCCACTGATAAGATAAGAACTGCTGTGTATCAGAATAGATTGGCCCTAGACTACCTCTTGGCTAAAGAAGGAGGGGTGTATGGAAAGTTTAATTTGTCCAACTGCTGCCTCCAAATCGATGAAACAGGGAAGGTGGTAAAACAGCTGACTACAGAAATTAGACAACTTACACATAATCCCACTCAAATATGGCGAGGATTTAATCTGAAGGAGATGTTTGGGGGATGGTTTCCCAAGCTTCCAGGATTACAGGCCATAGTTGCTTTGATTGGGTTGATTGCAGCGGGATGTGTGATACTTCCTTGTGTATTGCCAATTTTTGTTCGAACCATCTCTAATAGTCTGTCTTTATTAGCAGAAAGAAAGGCAACTGCTCAGGTGATGGCTGTGCTAGAATATGAGAACTTAAGACCTACAATAGAGTTGGAAGAATATGTGACTCTTCTGGGAAACTCAGATGAGTCACAAAGGGGGGATTAAGGAAGGAGGGAAGACAGGCCCTGAATCGGGAAGACAGGCCCTGAATCTTGGTTCAAACTTTGGTTCATTATAACAAAGCAAAGACTGGTCAAGGAGAAAGATAGTTGCAGACAGTTGCAGGGTGGGGTCGATGGGGCATAACAATTATATTTTTATCTGTAAACATTTATATTTTTATCTTTATGTTCAGACAGACCATGAGGGGTGTATCCTGTTATCTGTCCAGGACAGGGGATAGTTCCGTATTTGTCTAGCAGATGTTAAATGTTCCTTAACGTATTTTTATTTTTGGCTTCTTCTGTGTTTTCCCATTTCTCCTTTTACCAATTTAGCAAATGTATGCCTACGTATATGCTTACGTCAAAATGACTATATAAGATTGTTGTTTGAGACTGTTCGGGGTTCAAACCCCCATATGCTATTTTAGCTGTTTGAACCTGCGCAATAAACTTTCTTGCATTGCAAAGAGCTGGTCTTTGAGTCCTCAATTTCCACAACAATATAACACACAAAATCCAAATGCAATTCCAATCAGAAGAGGAAGAATAAAAGAAGTTAAAAAGAAGAAGTAGATGGTGAATCCATTAACAGTGAATATGTTAAATGTTGCATGATTCACTGGATTGATTATAATTTTGATCATAATATTGGAGCAATGGGAAAATATGTGTTCTACATTAAAATTTAGGCTGAACTACAACCTAAAAAAGAACTTTTATAAAATGATTACTTGTTGGTATTTGACACCAGATAAATTGTCAAAGGTGTATAAGATGATTTTTAATAAGCAATTCTGTTGACCAGTCTCTGAATACATGTTTGGACTGAATCAGAATAACAAAACAACAGAGTTGGAAGGGACCTTGAAGGTCCTCAAGACCAACCTGCTTCTCAAGATGGAAATTTCAGGCAAATGCTTGTCCTATCTCTTCTTGGAAATCTCCATCAATGGAGCAGCTTCAACAACTTCTGGGATGCAAATTCTTCCACTGATGAAGAGTTTTTCACCTGTCAGGAAATTTCTCCTGGCTTCTCGGTTGGATTTCACTTTGCTGAGCTTCCATCCATTGCTCCTTTTTCCTGCCTTCAGGGGCTCCATAGGATGAATTGAGCCTATCTTCTCTGGGCCAAATATTGGAAGGTGTCATCCCATCCCCTGCAGTCCTTCTCTTCCAACTCTGTTAATCTGTTAATGCACCTTCTACAGTTACACCAGACACACCCAGTCCCTTAATCCAGAACCCCCTCCCTGCATGCCAGAAACTGGTCCACAAACACCAGCAAGCCCCACCTGCAGGAGGCAGGCAGCCCACGAACCCCTCCCCCCTTCCTCTTCTGGTCCAGGGAAAAACCTCTCTCCACGAAACTAGCCCCTGGGTGGGGGTGCCTTAATCCACCATCCCCTGGTTCAGCAACCAGATCCCCCCTCTCTTTCTTGCTCTTCTCTGGGACTGAGGCCGAGGGGTTTTTGGGCTGGGGGAGCTGACAGAGGACCCCCTAAAGCTGCGCTGACCGTCCAATAAAGCCTGTTTGTCAATCCAGAGCCCCACTTTGTTCTTTCGGTGGGGGGGGGGAGGAAGACTTGCCAGAGGGAGTCTTGGAAGGGACGGAGGTTCCATCCGAAGGATCGAGAGACTCAATCAGGGACCTTCGCATCCCACCCTCGGGCAACGTCGCCTCTCCGAAGGGCCTGCAGCCCCCGGCGGACCCAGCGCCCTTCCGCCCCATCCCGGCGCAGCGCAACCTGGAAGGGCGAGAAAGCCCGGCGGCTTTCGTTGAGCCCATTTCTGGAGTCCTGAGGGGGCCGATCCACCCTCTCCCCCTCCGCGTAAAGGTTCTGCGTGGGCTCCAGACCCCCTTAGGCAGCCTGCCCGTCTGGCGCTTCTCCCCCTGGCAGATCCGGGTGGCTGCGGTCGCTCCGCCGGCCCGCCCGCCCGCCCTCCGTGGGTCCCCGGGCCCCCTCCTCGCCGGGCCCACCGCAGGCTCTGCAATGGGAGCCCCGACCTGGCACTGGAGGGAAGAGGCGCAGACCGCCCACGCACCTGATCCTGCAGCCGCCTGGGAGGAATCCGCTCTTCTCTCGCCCGCTGCGCTCCTTCTGGCCGGCAGCTGCTCACTGAGAAGCGAATGGAGGGAGGGACGAGGGGAGCTGCGCCCAAGGCCAGACGCCCCCTCCCCCCCTCTGTCTTTGTGAGCGGCGGTTGGGCTGAGTCCCGGGGGCTCCCGAACCTCCCCTCCCCCATGTCCGATCTCGGGGTGGGGTTTATTGGGAAATTGCAGGTGGAGGAGGAGAGATTGGGACAACTGGGTCCTTCTTCACTCCCACAACTGTAGGCAGCAACATCTGGAGAAGGAGGGGCTTCCTCTGCCTTGGGGGAGGAATGAGGTGGCAGCTGCCCAAATGGGGGGGGGGGGGAGGAGGACGACGAAGTCTGCCTTTTGTTCCAATTGAGCCTGATCCGGTTCCTTCCCTTCAGACCTTCCGGCTCTGGGGATCTGCAGACGCCCCTTCACGAGGGGCCTTCAGTCCCCGGATCCAGTCCTCTTCACCTTCCGCAGGGACCTCGGTCTGGCAGGAGATAATTAGCAGCTCCTGTGTAAGAGCTGCGTAAAGGAACGTCATAAATACGCTGCGGACACCTGGTGCCAGATGAGGAGGGAAAGTCCATGGACAGGAAAGAGGGGAGGGAGAGGGAGGGGGAAGAGGGGGAGGGAGGGAAATCACCAAATGCCCAGAAGCCCAGAGAGCTGCAGGGGGTTCCTTCTGAAGAGGGCAGCCTTGGCATTGCTTTCATCTGGGAAGTTTTGAGCAGGTCAGGCTGAGTCTTCTTCAGTTATTTGTAGTTACAAAATCATCCAAAGACAAGGGAAGTTGACGAGGTTTCTTCCCCTCCCCTCCCCTCCCTCTTTCAATCCCTCTTTCCCCTCGCCCTTCTCTTTCAATCCCCCTTTCCCCTCCCCTCCCTTTCCTTTTTCAATCCCTCTCCCCTCGCCCTTCTCTTTCAATCCCCCTTTCCCTTCCCGTTACATCAACTCACACAGACCACGCAAATTCCTCATTCTCCGGGATCGCCTGGATGAGGCCCTTCGACAGGAGATTAGAGAGAAACGCCACGTTCTCTTCATTTATTTAGCGGAGAGAGATGGCCACTTAATCTAGACTCACACACACACACACACACACACACACAGATGGATGGTAAGTCACCCCCCCATGCTCCCCTCTGCCTTGCCCAAACATACAGCCGTGGCGCAGCCCTTGCCTGTCCCCGCACACCTGGGGAACGTCGGAACAAGGCACAGCAGCCCAGTGGTGGGATTCAAATAATTTAACAACAGGTTCTGTGCCCTAATGATGAATTTATGTATTTAAAAAACCGCGATATTAAGTCTTATTTTGGAGGGAATGCCTTACTTTAAAGCAGGCAGTGGAGTTTGCGTGTAATTCAGCACCTGGCGCCCTCGTTTATGTTTCTGTACATTTGACTCATGCCATGGACAGTACAAATCTTATTATCTGTGTTAAGTTTACAGAGAAGAGCAGACTTCACAGTATCAGAATGAGGATGGTATATGCTTTATATGGTTTGTCCTGAGAGCATCAACCAGGCAGGGCAACAGTGTGGTGTTGAAAAATGAATAAAAGTAGTAAAAACAGTAAAAGTCTGGCTCTAAGAGACTCATTATCATCTGGAGCATTAAAAAAAAACCCGCAACTGACTTAGTAATGGCCAAATCAGAAACATTCTAGCTGGCAGAACCCAACTTTCCTTCCCAATATAAATGGATTCAAAGAGTCTTTCAAAGGAATGTCAAACTGGCCTTGAACTAACACACTCAAAGCTCTTTTTCATGGCCAGAAAACCCACATTGAAGAGGAGCTTGTCAAGGGGCATAGAAAGCCCCAGGGAGGCTTCCATCCACAGACGCCTCTGGAAAAGCCAGGCGTTGGCTCCTCTCTGCCCCTCCAGCCAAAAGGACCTGGGAAGGGATGCATGGGGGGGGGAGATCAGTTTGAGAAACTAACAGGGGCTGCCAGATTCCCACCCCCCCCCCCATCGACTGCATCAACCACAACTGGCAGTGAAGGAAGGAATGAGACTTATCAGGAGAAGGGGGAAATCGTGGATATCGGAAGAGATCTTTATCGCAAAGGTATCGAAGTTCTCCGAAGAAAGGAACAGAAAACGGAGGACAAAGGGCCAAACTTTATTCTGGGATCTTCATTCGGGCTGTTTTGCAAGGAAACTGGGATCTTCCTGAGCCACAGAAAGAAAGAGGGAGATCCCGACACAATCGGGGTTGACGGGTGGGAAATCGGAAGGGGCTGCTTCCTCCATACGTTCTGAGCAGGAGAGACACGTGTTTGAAGGAAGGAAGTGGCATTTTTCTTCTGCGGTGCCTTTTCCAAGAGAGCCGATTCCCCCGGGAAGGGGTGGGTGGGTGGAAGCTGGGATTAGATCCCTGAGGAGCCTCTCCGCCTCTTCCTGGTTTAGCTGAGAGCTTTCCGTAGCTTCCCTTTGGATTGGGGGCTTTCTGTGACCCCCAAGTCCTCCCTGGCTATGCGGTGCGCCTGCCCTCTTCTCCTCCAGCGCAGAAACCTTCTCCCCCACGGCAGAAACCTTCATCTCTGAAATGAAATCGGTGGTTCTGAATTGTGCAGGGGGGGGGGGGAGTGTTGATCTTTGGAGGTGGAAGGGGCCAGAACCAGTAGCAGCACCAATGGGAATTCTCCCTGCTTGAGCGTCATCGGTCTCCGGGCAGAGTCGTTTGGGGCTTCACCCGAAGGAGGAGAGCCAGTTGTGCAGAGAGAGAGGCGGGGAAAGTGGGAGAGGGGATCTTGGCCTGAAGAACCAACTGGGGCTTCTTCTCTGCTTGGAATGCTCTCCTGCACTGGGGAAGTCAAGGGAGACTCTGCCCGGAGACCAATGACGCTGCAGAAGGGAGAGTTCCCATTGGTCCTCCTTCTTTCTGGACCCTCCCAATACCGAAGTTTGAGGAAGCCCCATTGTGGGCTCGGCAGCCTTTCTGCGATTCCTTCGCTTTGCATAGAGAGGGAATCAGCGGGGAATTCCACTGCCTGAGCCGAAGTGGTCCATGGGATCTTGAGACAGGTCATTTTCTCAGGGAGGGGAGGGGAGGGCGGAGCCAGGCCCGGGCAATTCGGCCTGTTCGCTGAACTGCTCCTACAATTCACAACCGGAACTGGCTGAATCCCACTCCTACCTGGTTCCATGTTGGGCCAAGTGATACGTCCCTCCCCCTCCCGCTTGTGGGCAGATCAGAGGCATCTGGGGGGTCAGCGTGGAGTTTAGATTGACCTCGGTCTGATCCATCAAACCTTTTTTATCTGCTTAAAATGGAATTTGCAAAGGGATCCAAGTGGCAACCAGAAGCCATTCTGAAACCCCAGGATGACTCCTGATTCATCCACAATCTCTGTGGTTGGAAAGCAGAAGACTTTCCATGGGTGCCTCTTGCTAGAAACCTGGATTTGTCATCCCCCCCCTTTCCTCCCCCTCGACTTCTTGACCTGGATGAATAGGTGGCATTGAATGGTCATGCCCCAATCCAGAGCATTTGGTCAACGATGAGGCTGCCTCTAACAGGATCCCTTCAACCTCCTCCCGGAGAGAGTCTCAAGGGCTTTTTCCTCTGGGCCTCTTCTCCAGCCCTTCATACACAGAAGCCCACTCGGAATAGAAGCAGGGGAAGGCTTTATGGGCAAATGAAAGAGTGGGAATTTAAAGGGACAGATTAGATGTTGCTATTTTCATTCTCTGGATGAGGAAGGAAAAAGTGGGGATTTCTAAAAGGTAGATAGGGAAATAATAACAAACCCAAAGTGAAACCTCAGACAGCGGTTGATGCTTTCTGTGAAAGGGGTTTTATCAGGAAATCAAGAAAGGAGGACATAATAGCGATGGAGAGCAGGTCAATCCCTGCATTCCAGGTCATTCTGCCATTCCAAGGCTTCTCATGGAGATGATCCAACAACACGGTTAGAGCAGGGCTTCTACAGCTCTCCTCTTACCTTAGGATCTTACTCTCTCTCTCTCACATACACGAACCTGTTAGATATTAACATATATCGCAGCAAGTCTCCACTCAGGTCCGCCGCTAGGGAGGGAACCAGGTAGCATTCTGATTGGTCGAGAGGCGTACCCGATCCCTATAAAAGGGGAACCCTCAGACCACTGAGCAAGCTGGATCACTACTACTACTAATAAAGAGCTGTTAAGTCACTACGTGTCCGGAGTCTGTTCTCTCGTTGCCCAAATCTAACATTGGCGACGAAGGTGGGATCGAGAGACAGATAGGACGAAGCTACCTCCAGAATCCCAGGATTCGATCCAGCCCAGGAATTCGGCAGAAATTCCGGCAGCAATCTCACGCCATCGCAGCGCGGGAAATTCAACGCAGAGAAGATGGCGAAGCACACTCCGCCTGCTCCATTTGACCCAATGAGCGACCATTGGGAGTCCTACATGATCCGGTTCGAGTGTTTTCTCGAAGCGAACGAATACACGGGAATAACAGATTCCCGTAAGAAAAACATTTTCCTTAGCTACTGTGGGCGAGAGGTTTTCGAGACGGCCAGAGACCTCTCCGAGCCAACACCGATTCAAGTGGTATCATGGATGGCGCTACAACAGACTTTGCAAACACACTATGCGCCCAAACCTTCCCGCCATGTTTGCCGACAAGAGTTCAACACGAGGAACCAGAAGGCGGGAGAATCAATCAACCAATATGTTGCAGCACTACGGAAAGCAGCGACTCACTGCGAGTCCAGGGATCTGAACGAACAAATCCTGGCAAGACTCGTTTGTGGGTTAAAGGACATTTCTCTACAAAAACGGCTGTTGGCAAATCCCAATTTAACCCTACAAATAGCGCTAAATGAAGCAAGGGCGTCCGAGTCAGCAGATAGATCTTCCGAGACTATACAACGCGGGTTCAGCGCGATCCAATCGGGATCCAGACACGCCAGAGTTCACTATGAGGACACCGAACTAGAGTTCGAGGATCCCGAAGTAGAGGACAGTCACCTGATGAGGAGCAGTCACATGAGACCTGGGGGTAAACCCGGATTCCGCTTGCCACCCTGCGCAAGCTGCGGAGGTAACCACCCCCGGTCTACCTGTCGGTTCAGGAACGTTGTTTGTTCGCACTGCGACAAACTTGAGCACAAGAGTGTGCCGGAGCGAAGTCCCTGCCTCACAATGGCAGCCTCCCATGTACCGCCAACAGAAGCCCAACCCAGGGGCTTGGCGAAAGCAAAAAGAGCGCCCAGAGAGAACCCCAAGAGAGTTTACCCAGAGAGAGTATTCACAAAGAGCTGAAGGGGGATATTCCCAGAGAGATTACACACAAAGAGCTGAGCGAGCGTATTACCAGAACGCTGAGCGAGAGTATTCCCAGGATACCGATGCTGAGATAGAGTTGACCCAGAGAAAGCAATTGCGAACCTATCTCACCACGATAGGTCAGGTCCGCACCAAGCGGCCTAAAAAGCTGAAAGTCACAGTCCTCCTGGAGGACTCTCCTTGCGAGCTGGAAGTTGACAAAGGATCGTCCCTAACGATCATTTCATGGGCCGCCATGAAAAAGGCTATCCCTAGCCTCAAAAAGAGCCAACTACGCACACCAGACATCCTGCTACGAGACTACCAGGGGAACAGGGTCCCCATCGTGGGCCAAGGCACGTTCCGGATACAGTTCAAGGACATCGTAGCCCAGCTGCCAGTAACCGTCGCCAGCGCGCCATTACAGAACCTTCTAGGATTGGATTGGTTTGGAGCCCTGGGGTTGGAAGTCACCGGAATCAACGCCGTGGAGAACAGCAGCGCTGAACAGATTTTTAAGGAGTTCAAGGATGTGTTCAGCCCCGGCCTTGGTAAGTATGTGGGCAAACCTATCTCATTCAATCTAGACCCAAACGTGGCGCCAATCCGACTTAACCCAGAAGAGTGCCTTTTGCGCTCCGCCCCAAAATAGACAAAGAAATCGACAAACTAGTAGAGCAAGGAATCCTTGAACCGGTGGATCACGCGCGCTGGGAAACCCCCATCGTGACCCCAGTTAAACCAGACGGGTCAGTCCGCATCTGCGCGGACTATAAATGCACAATTAATGTCGCGCTACAACAAAGCGCATATCCTGTGCCAGTAGTCCAACACTTATTGCACTCGTTGGGGCCAGGAAAGATATTTGCAAAATTAGACATGGCACAAGCGTATCAGCAGCTGCCTGTGGATAGCGCCACGGCGGAGGCCCAAACTATAGTGACGCACAGAGGCGCATTCAAATGTAACCGGTTACAATTCGGTGTGAGTATTGCCCCCGGTCTGTTCCAGAGCGTCATGGAATGGTTATCGCAAGGGATACCAGGAGTCGTCCCATATTTTGACGACATTTTGGTGTCCGCTGCAAACGAGGAGCAACTATTAAAAAGAGTCAGAACTGTTTTGGCCAGAATCAGAGAGAAGGGTCTCCGCCTCAAAAAAGAGAAATGCCAAATTAATGTGCCTAGCGTAGAATTCCTGGGATATAGGATCGATGGTCTGGGCATACACCCTACATCGAAGAAAATTAAGGCGATCCAGGACGCCCCCACACCACGAAATCAGACCGAGTTGCAGGCCTTCCTCGGACTACTTAACTTCTACAGCGTTTTTCTGAGACAGAAAGCGACCGTTGCTGAACCACTACATCGACTCCTCGCCAAGAACGCAACATGGAGATGGGGACGTTCCGAAGCAGCCGCTTTTGCCGCAGTCAAGCGCCTGCTCACCACCGACTCGCTACTAGTGCAATACAGCCAGACGCTACCACTAGTATTGACCTGCGATGCATCACCATTCGGCGTCGGCGCAGTTCTCAGCCACCGCATGCCAAACGGGAACGAAGCACCCATCGCCTTCTATTCAAGGACTCTTTCATCGGCCGAGAGGAACTACAGCCAGATGGACAGAGAAGCGTTATCCGCTGTAGCTGGAGTCAAACACTTTCACAAATACCTCTACGGCCGCGATTTCGAACTCATTACGGACCATAAACCGCTGTTGGGACTTTTGGCGGGAAACCGCCCCACACCAGTTTCACTCTCTCCACGCATGACCAGGTGGACTGTTTTCCTGGCTGCGTATTCCTACAAACTGATACATCGACCGGGCTCCACTCTAGGGCATGCACACGCACTCAGCCGTTGCCCACTTCCAGAACTTTTGCCAGACCCCACTCCCGAGGTACCGGTTTTATTAATTGACTGTTTGGACTCAGGACCTGTTTCTTCCTGCAATGTTGCCAGATTCTCTTCTAGGGACAATGTAATAAAACAAGTTCAAACTTGGGTTTGGAGGGGGTGGCCCAAGAGAAACGTGGGGTCGGAATTTAAACTGTTTTGGGCGAAACGTGATGAGCTATCAGTGTTACAGGGTTGTTTGTTGTGGGGGGATCGAGTTGTTATTCCATATGCCTTGAGAAGAAATGTTTTAGAAGCGTTACATGTTGGGCATCCGGGAATCGTTAGAATGAAGGCGTTAGCAAGGAGTTACGTTTGGTGGCCAAATATGGACAAAGAGATAGAGGAATGGGTGGCCACTTGTAATCCATGCCAAGAGTCTAGACCAGCACCCCCTGAAGCAACCGCCACGGAATGGGAGAAGCCAAAAGCACCCTGGTCGCGAATACACATTGATTTCGCAGGGCCAGTCCAGGGACAAACATTTCTTATAGTTGTGGATGCATACTCCAAATGGCTAGAAGTAGTCCTAATGACTTCAATCACGGCAGAGGCAGTCATTAAGGTACTACGGCGACTTTTCGCCACTCATGGCCTGCCCGACCTCCTGGTTTCCGATAACGGGCCTCAATTCACGGCCATGCAATTTGAAACATATTTAGCAAGTCAGGGAATTCGGCATGCCCTCGTCGCGCCATTCCATCCGGCATCGAACGGACAGGCGGAGAGAATGGTGCGATCTGCAAAAGAGGCCCTCGCTAGGATGGGTCCAGGTGATTGGCAAACACGCATTGATCATTACCTCTTAATTCAGCACATTACCCCCAGCGCAACAACGGGTAGGAGCCCCGCTGAATTGCTCATGGGCCGCCGTCTACGGTCTCACCTGGACCGTCTTCACCCAAATTACTCTGCCACATCGCCCCCAGACTCTACAAGCAAAATTCAGAGTTTTAGCATAGGGGATTCGGTATACGCCCACAACTATGCAGGGGGAACATTATGGATGCCGGCAATGGTAATTGGTATCACGGGTCCACGATCATATTTGCTGGAGCTAGAAGATGGAAGGAACTGGAAAAGGCACATAGATCAACTCTGGGGTCGCCTTGCACACTCAGAACTACGATCCGGAAACGAGGACTATTTGCCAGCGCAAAGTCAGCAACCCGAGAGCCCAAACACAGAAGAGCACAACACCTTGGAACCCAGGGTAGAACCAGCGGTCGATGGCAAATCGGAACAGCTCCCAAACGAGGAAAGCCTTCAGACCCCCAACTGCGAAACAGGGAGAGCAGAACAAGCCAATCCCGAAACCACTCCAGTTCAACCCAAACTACGACGATCCACCCGTGTAAGACAAAAACCAACATACTTAAAAGACTTTGTTACTAACAGGAACACTCCATCTAAGAAGGGAGGGGTGTTAGATATTAACATATATCGCAGCAAGTCTCCACTCAGGTCCGCCGCTAGGGCGGGAACCAGGTAGCATTCTGATTGGTCGAGAGGCGTACCTGATCCCTATAAAAGGGTAACCCTCAGACCACAGAGCAAGCTGGATCACTACTACTACTAATAAAGAGCTGTTAAGTCACTACGTGTCCGGAGTCTGTTCTCTCGTTGCCCAAATCTAACAGAACCTTTAGTTTCTGTCAGTGGTAACAAGTGCCTCAATTATTTTTCATAAGGTGTCTGGGTCATTGGTAGTTGCTGAATATTACATTCCTCTGAATGACTTTCTCAGAGTTCTCTTTAGCAAGATTTATTAGGTTGAATAGGGAGATACAAGAAGTACAGCCATTCAATCATTTCCCATTCTGAAACAAGTGGATTTGTTTTTCTTTGGCTCCTTCCTTCTAAGTGGAAATAATATCTCCTTTCAAATAAAAGAAACATTAACAATTCTTCTAATATCATAATGGTGTTATATTTCATGTTTTTACATTTATTTACCATCAAATAAAAGCCAAAGGGGCGACTTGGAGCCAATCACCAGGAGACTTGAGTTCTAATCCTCCCTTAGGCATGAAAACTTCCTGGGGGACTTTGGGCCAATCACCAGGAGACTCCTGAGTTCCAGTCCCACCTTAGTTCTTATTGAATGGGGCTGTGAAAGTTGGAAATATATTCTCAGATTAATTTGGGATACCAGAATTGGGGATTCCTAGAGTGTGAGATGTCCGAGTGTCCAATATTGTGATGTGTGATGGAAGCAGGGACGTGCGGTCAGGGGAGGCAGGGGAGGCAGAGCCTCACCTCTCTTCATGAAATAATAGTATATAATAATAATATATATTTCGTCCCATCCCTTTTCCATGGCTCCCGCTAAGTTCCGGTAAGGAGAAGAGCTTTTGGGGAGTGAAGAGGAAGAGGAGGGAGGAGGAGGAGGAGGTGCGCGCGCGGGGCGGTGCCAGCTGGGCAACCGGGGGAGGCAGGAGGGTTCTCGGAAGCGCCAATAATCTTCCTGCCTCCACTGTACTTTGCGCACTCCTCGTGACTGCAATAGACGTCCAGAAGTGGCAGGGGCTGTTGGGCTGGAAGTCCAGCAGAGGCAGGAAGGTTCTCGTCGTTCCCCAGTCGCTTTTGAGGACTGCGGAGCGCGAGCCGGCGGAGCATGCTCAGGAAGGCAGGGAATGGGACCACATGTACTGGAGGCTGAGGCAGCCTCATCCTCCAGCACACGTGGTCCCATTCCCCGCCTTCCTGATGACGTCACCAGCCTCACCAGCCATAAACCTCACCGCACGTCACTGGATGGAAGAAAGTGAA
The DNA here is from genome assembly GCA_029890345.1 of Natrix helvetica helvetica. Lineage (NCBI taxonomy): Eukaryota > Metazoa > Chordata > Lepidosauria > Squamata > Natricidae > Natrix > Natrix helvetica. Next base: position 90,941 of record JAKRSI010000763.1, on the reverse strand, counting down.
ATTGTGCAAGAATGTCTGTTCCATGTTGAGCAAAGCCATAAGTCTCTGCCTTTTTCTGCTTGTTGGAGAACCAGAGACTTCTGTGTGGTCCCTGTGAATCTTAGACTGACCTTCTTCTGATCCATCAGATCTTTTCTTACCTCCTTAAAATGAAATTGCAAAGGGATCCTATTCCCAATTAGGAGTCATTCATAGTCCTAAACATTGATTACCAACTGATCAGCAATCTGTGTAATGGGGAGCAGAAGAGCTTCCATGGGTGCCTCGTCCTAGAAACCTCAAAGTCCCCCACCCCCTAATTCAGCCCCTTCTTGGACCTGGATGGATATTATGCAGCATTGAAGATTTGTGACCTGGTCAATGATGCAACTGCCTTTAGACAGGATCCCTCCAACCTCCTCCTGGGGAGAGTCTCAAGGTCCCCTTTCTCTGGCCATCTTCTCCAGCCCTTCATTGACAAGACAAGCTTGGAAGAGGAGCAGAGAAAATGCTTTAGGTAGAAATTGTAGAGTGGAAAATTAAAGGGTGTGAAAACAGCTGTTTTAATTCTCTGGTTGATCAAAGAAAAAAAATACAGTGGAAATTTTACTCATTTTTTTATTTACTTTGTTTTTATTATATTGGTGTGAAGTTCATACCAAAATAAAAACAATCCCAAACTGAAATCCCAGACAGCTGTTCTGCTGAACACTTTCTGCAAAGGAGGTTTTGTCAGGAAATCAAGAAAGAATTATATATTCGATTTCCCTCCCCAGCTGACAGCCAGTCAAACATGGCATGTCACATCATTCTGGCATTCTCAGGGAGAGGATCAGCCAACCATGCTGGTTCTTGGTTCCCACAGCTTCCTCCTGAACTCCTTTCCTGCCCCCCCCTCTCTCTGTCTCTCTCTCTCTCTCTGTCTCTCTCTGTCTCTCTGTCTCTCTGTCTCTCTCTCTCTCTCTCTCTCTCTCTCTCTCTCTCTCTCTCACACACACACACACACACACACACACACAGACACTTTTAGCTGTAGGAACAAGTGCCTGAATTATTTTTAAAGGTGTCAAATTCAGTAGCTGTTGCTGAATAGCAAATTCCTCTGAATGACTTTCAGCAAGGTTTATTAAGTTGAAAGGGAAGGGAGCTAGAACAATTCAATAATTTCCTATTTTGAAACATATAAATATTATTTTCTTTGACTCCTGCATACTATCTAAATGGAAAGAATATCTCCTTTCAAATAAAATAAACTTTAACAATTCTTCCAATATCATAATGGTATTATAGCTCATGCTTTTACATTTGTTCTGGCTGTGAGATGCTCCTTTGTGTTCAGGTCTGGTCTCAGAAGGATAATGTAGCACTTGGGGATGAAGATGCAGCCCAGCAGACCAGCACTGGAGGCCAGGATGGAGAAGACCTGCACAGCCACCATGTATTTCCCTTTGGTGCTCAGGTAGGTGGGCACAAAAGTCACCCAGACACTGCAGAAGACCAGCATGCTGAAGGTGATCAGCTTGGCTTCGTTGAAGGCCCCAGGCAGATTCCTGGCCAGGAAAGCCACCGTGAAGCAGATGGCAGCCAGGAAGCCCATGTAGCTGAGGGTGACGTAGAACATGACAACAGCCCCTTCGTTGCATTGCAGGATGATCTCTCCAGGCTGGGAGTGGAGGTCAGAGTCAGGGAAGGGGGGAGAAACTCCCAGCCAGATGGAGCAGATGATAATTTGGGCAGCAGAAGAAGAAAGGATGATGGAGTTGGCCAAGCTCTTCCCCAACCATCTCTTCACTCGGTTTCCTGGTTTTGTGGCCAGAAAAGCCAGCACCACCGTGATGGTTTTGGCCAAGAGAGAAGAAATGGCAACTGAGAAGATGATGCTGAAAACCATTTGTCGGAAAAGGCAGGTGGCTTTCCTTGGTTGACCAATGAAGAGAGAAGAAGACAAGAAGCAAAGCAGGAGGGAGACCAGGAGGATGTAGGAGAGGTCCCGATTGTTGGCTTTGACAATGGGAGTTTCCCTGTATTTAATGAAGATTATTAAAACAAGGCCTATGGTTAGGAAGAAGAATAGGGCAAAAGAGACCAGGATGATGCCCAGATGTTCTTCATAAGACAGGAAGGTTATAACTTTGGGGATACATTGGACTCTGTCCTCATTTGGATATTCATCATCTGGACACTTGATGCATTTTTCCACATCTGAGAAACCAAAAAACAATTTACTTTAACATTCTGTCCTTTTATCTTACAGTAAATACCTTCTTTGGATAACAACTGATACCATGGACATTTTCCAAGAAGTATTTCTTAATGATTTCATTAAAAAGAGCATAAGAAGGATATTGTTTTTAAAAAATAGCTAGGTATTTGAAGTTGAGGGAAGTCCTAGGATGTTAATTATTTCCTGTGTATTGTGTAGAATCTTCATAGAGAGCTACATTACTAGAAATTAGTAATGAATCATATAATCTTTTTAGGCAAACATCCTGAGTCCTGCCACATGGCAGTTAATATACTGGACCTCGAGGATACCTACAGTATCTTGTAACACTTAAAAACAATCTTGAATTAAGGAGAAACTTCCTAATAGTAAGAACAATTAGCCAGTGGAACAGCTGGCCTCCAGAGGTTTTGGGTTCTTCAACACTGAATGTTTTAAAGAAGAGACTGGACAGTCACTTGTCTGAAATGGTATAGGTTCTCCTGCTTGAGCAGGGGTAGAAGATCTCCAAGGTCCCTTCCAGCTCTACTCTGATTTATTGATCTACATGACTGGCAGAATATTTGTGTAATGATTCCCCACCATAACTATCCACAGCACCACATTATGGACCAGTGGCACCTTCTCAGTGATCCTCAAGGGGAGGATTCTATATACAGTGAATTGCAAGGTCTTTCAGAAGGTGGACCTAAAACATTTCATCAAGTTTCAAAGAACTCAGGTGTTCCTAGAAATGTGAATTTAGCAGCACAAGTCCAAACTAAAAAGCAGAAGAGATATTTCCTTAAATAGTAGTAAAGCTTGCTCAGTCTTCCACCTCCTCCTCCCAACTCTTCCCAGCCCCTCCTTAAAAGTTTTATTTTTTTTATTTACTTCCTTTTAAATAATAAATTGTGCAGGTTAAAAAAAACTGGTGAACTTCAATCTGTCTTTTAACTTGCACTTTCATGAAAATGTTCTGGATGGATGCAGTTCCAGAAAGCCTCCCATTTTCCTCAGTGTGACCCACCTTCCTGAGTGGAGAAGGTCCCCTCCGGACAAGGAACGCAGTCATAGCAGCAAACTGGCTCTCCTTCTCGAGCCCTCTTGACAAATCCTGGATGACAACTTTCCACACATCTGGACTGAGGCAGGGACTGAGCAGAAGAACAAGGAATGCCAAAGAAATGGTGTTAGGACTCTCCGTCCATGGAAAATGGAGGGAGAAATGGATGGAGACAAGTAGCCTCTGGTCTTCACTGAGGTAAATATGAAATCTCTGACTATTTCTAAACAGATGCAGGAGGGATAACAACTGGAAGATTCTTCATTTACTTCCTCCCTTTTGATTTTGGTGTTTAATATTACAATAAAGTACTTTTCTACTTTAAACTTTATTCACGGATTGAATTGGAAAAAAAATTAAGTATGATGATATATGTAAACAATTTAGGAAACTTTTATTCCACTAGATTTCTTAATATAGAATAAAACTGAAGAAGAAAGAAACCTCTGACCAGTAAGATCTTGAAAGGTTTCCATAAAACATGACAAAGCCCCTCAACTTATGTCCCATCTGTTAAAGAACGTCCATTAGATGAGACCAACTGGCATGGAAGGCCAACCACCCTGGAGACTATAAGCTTTGCCCACTTGAAATGGGACCTCAGGCTTTGGAAAACAGAGAAAAGACACCAAAAATTTTCCCACCTTATTGAGCAACTTTAGCTGTGAAAGAGCATCTTTTTCAATAGAAAGTCTCTGTCTTTCAAAATATGCCAGAATTTGTTTCCTGGGATGCTCGTTGGGGAGAACCAAGAAGCCCGAAATGCCAACATCTGCTGTTATCTCTCCATTTTGGTCCAAGTACAGTTTTCTATCAGAAATATTCCAAAATTCATTCTTCTCCAGAAAGGGATGAAACTAGAATGGGAACATCCAGGAATTTGAAAAACAGAAAACTTTGTTTCTTATCCCACATTGAATCTTTCTTCTACAATTGTCTAATCTCCAAATATGGTTAAATAGGATGCAAATACTGCCAATATCTTCTTAAGTGAATGAAAAAGTTTGAGAAAAAATGGTCAATCACATACTGACAAAATATAAAAAAAATATAATCCACACAGTGGTCAATTATAGGGAACGTTCAATAAAATGAACAGAGAAAAAAAAGATGATCCATAAACTCTTTGAAAACAACAGGTTGATTCCCTGAAAGCATGGGTTGATCAAGAAGAAATCTTTCAGGCTAATCTTCTCCCTTGTAATCATGATGAAAAACACCTCCTGATGTGCTAATTCTGCTTTATTGTAATGTGACTTTAACAAAAAATTTAAAATCTGAAAGAACAAATCTCCCACCAACACTTTACTCAGCCTGAAAAGTTAGTGAGGATCCTTTCTGAATTTCTTTCTCTCCCATTATGCAGCTGCAGGATTCTCCCCTCTTATCTGATCCTTCCCTAGGCAGCCACTCTAACTTAAAGAATATAAAGTCTTTCAACCTAGAAGCTTTATTTGAAACTTTATTTTAAATTTCATTTAAAAAGTTTGATAAAATAACAATGGTTTTAAATCAACTTAAAGGCAATAATCAGAAGCAAGCAACATTGAATAGGATGGATTGGATGGATGGACTGGAATTTAATTTGCTGCTGGCATCCCTGAAGGAGGAGCCTGGTTTGAAGGCAGGCTGCTTGGAGATGGCTGGAGAGGCCATGGACCCTGAAGACTCAAAGTGGACGGAATGGATGACTGATGAAATGGATTCTTTCAAGAAGATTGAGGGAGATTGGGGAATGGACTTGTCATATTTAACTGGAAAACAAGTCTTAAGAGCCGTTGTTTTTCCATTTACAGGAGGTCCTATGACTTTGGTGGATGGAAAGCAGTTGTTGGGAAAGATCCTAATTAAAATTTTAAGGAAATGTATTATTATTAAGAATCAACCAAAGATTTTAACCCTGGACAGATTCTGGATGGATCAGAGGTAATGATTGTGGTGGTCTGTAGTAGATGAGAAGCCCCTATAAATATTCTGTGAGTTAAATACAACAGCAGATAACACAGAAGTTTTGAAATTTATTGTTGGATTGCCTGTTAACTATGTTTTTTATATACAGCAGATAGATGTCAAGTCAAGTAGTTGCAAATAGATGTGTAATTTATAATGGTGGGCCTGTTTTGCAAGGGGGAGAAACTATTATAGCTGTATTGTATTCAACTGGGGTACAATATGTACGACTTGGTCTGTTTTAATGCACATTTTTTAAAAAAATGTGTTGTCTACTTTTGTTTTGTCATTGTAATAGTTTTATTTTACCTTTTTGAATAAAAAAATTTATAAGAGGAATATCAAGTTTCCAGAAACAATATTTATGATTAGCACACAGAGAAGGGTGCATAAGAAAAAAGCAGTAGAAAAATACCTGATTTTTAGCAACTGTATTGTTAGCAATTGACTAACAATAGAGTCTCATACAAGAACATGAATGATGGACTGGAAAAAAGATGAGGGATACCAAACTTGATATGTATACTTGTGAAAATGATCTCAAAATCGTAGTTAACTGGAAACAGAATCTGAGTCAGCCGGGAGATGTCCATGGAAAGAAGGCAAATGCAGCCGTAAGAATCTCAGGAAGTGAATGTTCTGGTTTGGGGAGACTCCAACTCAAGGACCAGGTCCCCTTGCAGGCATCACACGTGGAGGAGAATTTGTACAAAATCTACGTGAACTTCAGGGAAAGACAATGAAGCCAAGGAAGAGATCAAAGGAACTGCTCTTAGCCTTGAGGAAATACAACAAGGAGAAGAGCTGAAGACCAGGAGGAGTCTGGGAGCCCCTTTCCAACTGACACAATCTCTCTTTTGGAGAAGGGAGGATACAGCCAATGGTGGGATTCAGCAAGTTCAGGCTCCCCGGTAGTAAAAATTCTGCCTGGCCATGCCCTGCCCCACCACTACTTGCCTCGCAGGCCTTGGCTGGTGCCTTGGAGTCATAGCTGCAGCTGCTCTTTGGCTCCCTTGCCTCGACCACGTGTCCATGCAGCCCAGCCTGTTTCCCTGTCTTTGCCGTGGACTCCTGCTCGTCTTGGTCTGCTCCCAAATGCCCACCTTAGGCTGCTCCCGACCACTCCAGCAGCGGCCATTCTTCACCTTTTCCCTCTTTCCTTTCCTTTCTCTTTTCCTTTTTCCTTCCCTTCCCATTCCCTCCATTTTTCATCCTTTCCTTCTTTCCCATTTCCTTTCCTTTCCCTCATCCTCAATTTCCTTCCTGTGAGTGTATAACAGTAGTAGTAGATTGGTTCAGGCTTTGCTGAAGCTGAAACGCAAGTAGGCCGTGAGAAAATGACCTTAAAAAGTGCTTGCATAGGATATTGGCTAACTGCAACATTTAACTATAGCTATTTGCTTGTTACAATACTTGAACTGTTTTCTTGTTATTTGTGGGAAATTACTGAGTGTACTTTTCTTGTACGTGCTTATCTCCCAGCCTTTGTAAAACTATGCAATAAATGGGTTTGTGCAGAACACGTCAGGAGGAATGTAGCTTTCACATTCTCCGAGCATCTGTGCTTGCCTCCCTCGAGAAAACTCTTTGTGTGATGTCTTGAATTGCGGCTATCGTCCACGCGTGGACCCTCCAAATTCCCGGTGAGGACCGGGGCTCGTTCTCCCTCCCATGGGAGAACCCTGAAGACCCAAACAGGCGAATCCGGACTTGAGTGTTTCGCAAACCTTGCAGCGACATCTGGGGGCTCGTCCGGTCCTGTCTTGGCGTCTTCATGGGCACGATCGTTGTCTAGCGGTGTGCTCTCTTTCACTCCTGTGACCTTACCCGGCCGGACGCGCCACTGTGCACACGTAAGTCATGGGCACCCCGTGCTCTAAAGCTTCTGCTCGCCATCGAGAGGAGCTTTTAGCTCTTGTGAAAAGTGCAAATTGTATCCAAAAGATTAATGGCATTACTGTCTACCCACTTTCTCGCAAATCTATCGCTTCCTTTCTGTCCTATGTCTGTTATGTTTGCTTTAGAAACTCTCTATCCTAATCCTCCTTCAGAAAATTCCTTTTCTTCTTCCGTTCCTAACTCTTCCCCTTCGAACGAAACTCCGAAGGTGTCTCCGAACTTTCAGTCGCTTCCTCCGCTCCCCCTGCGGAGCCCTTTGCTTCTCCTCCCTCTGAATTTCCTGTTGAATTGCCCGATGTGGATCCGCGGGCTGGCTCCTTTTCTGCTTTTGTTGCTTCTGCCAAATCCACACTTTCTCTTGAATCAGAAGCCTCAACCCCCCTCCTCCTCCTTCTCCTTCTTCTGCCTCTTGCCTCCCCTCTCCCTCCCAGGGTGGTCACGTTCCTCCCTTCTCCGTTCTCATTCCTTTTCCCTTGACTCCTCCGATCTCCCTGTCGCCTATCCTTTTATCTTTGTGCCGGGCATCCCCGGCCCCCCTGTCCATACCTACATTGAACTGCGTGTTTTAAAAGAATCTACAAACATGTGCATTTCGTCCTGCCTGAAACACGGTTGGATAATCGTGATTATAGGTGGAAAACTCTCTCAGTATCGGGTCTCACACCTAAAGGCAATGAGAGAGTTAACTGCCTCCTGCCTTATAATCTCTTCTAATGGGGGAAAAAACACTTCCCCATTTGAAAAACAAGGAATTAATTGGCCTTCTGTCTTAATCATGGCAAACTCACCAATAAACTGAAACAATTGGCTGATTTTAAAAATAATGGGAAAGTCCTGCCAGTGATATCAAAAAAGAATTTGATTTACCTTTTAACATACATTTGGTAGATATGATTAAAGTGTGTCAGGACATAAGAACATCTTCTCATAAAACTAATTTGTTAGTAGCTGCTTTATTACAAGGCAGCAAACCTCAAGGAAAGTGTTATTTTACAAGGGAGTGTAAAAATCAAAGGAGGGGCATGTCTGTAACATCTCGCCCTCTCTTTCATCAGGGATCAAAACCCTAGTATAAAATGATTTATGTGTCTATAGATTGTAAATTGCCTTGGAAAAAAGATACAACTCTCGCTCCCCTTTTCCTGACTTTTGCTATCCTCCCCCGCTGTGCATTTAATTTCCTTTGACTTACCGTTCTTTGCATCTATAATGATAGTGTGTAAAATTAATGTGGCAAAAGAAATGTAACTATAGGTGTGAATGGGTGTGTATGTAGTCAGTATTGGATGCTTGAAATGTAAGGTTTGTTGGCTGAAAAAACAGAGCGTGTGTGGTGCTAAAAAAGGTGTTTTTGAATGAATGATAAATATTTTCTCCCTGTATTCCTAGGAAAAAAGAGCCTGTCGTTTTAACAAAACATTTTTTCCTTTTCTCTCACCCCCCCTCTTTGCCCCCGGTGAGAAGGCAGGAGGGGGGGGGCTGTGTTCTTTTCACCATTTTTTTTTCTCTCCTCTCCCTGCCAGCATCAGCAAGGCGGGGTTGAGGGTGATATCTGATGCCTGCATATTTCAGAGTATACTCAAACTATCTTAATTGTTTGTTTGATTTTTGAAGCTGTGTTTTTTCTCTTTTATGTTTTTATGTTTGCGCGCATTTTGTATGCTTAACAGATGTCACTCTGTTTGTTTAATTGTTTGTTAGTAGCACTGGTTGCTGTCCCTTTTAGAATTTTAACAGAGATGACCTAAAAATATACAAAATGCAGTCAGAAAGAATGAGTAACATTTTTGCTAGAATCCAGATCAGTTTCACACGGACATTTAGATCAGATATTGGAGCCAGAAAAAGGTTATTTTGTATATAGATGGGAAGAGAATGTTGTAACAGGCATCTGACCTAAACGTGGGAAAAAGATGTGCTTTGTTGAATGGACTGGAGATGTTGCAGAAACAAAAGAGAGGAAATAGGCAAGTTGATAAGGACAGTTGAAGCTACAGCAACTGGTCATTGCAAGACAGGATTTCAGAAAGTGAAAGAAAGTTAGAGAAATGTTTTTTCAGACAGTCAGAGATATGTTTTTGTAAGGATTTCAGTAAGTGAAAGAAAGTTAGAGATATGTTTTTTCAGAGATATGTTTTTGAAGAAGATGAATATGTGAGGACTTGTGTATGTGAGGACTTGTGAACTCTGGCATATGGATGATTCAATACCTTTTCTTTGCCCCATGGAAATATTTCCATGGATATTTATTCAGGATTTATTATGGCACCCCGCAAAGGGGTGTGATCAACCACTGTATTTGTACCTTTGCAATGTTGGGACGCCCAATTGAACTGAAAACAGACAATGGCCCTGTTTACATCTGTACTGCCTTTGCAGACCTTTGTGACAAGTGGTCCAACACACACACAATTGGCTTGCCCTGCGGTTCTCATGGCCAGGGAATTGCGGAGCGAGCTAATTAAGACTCACAAACATGCCCTGAATAAATCAAAAAGAGGAAAAATGCCTCGGCCTCCCAGCCATGCAAAAACAAACCCAATCCTTGTTTATTTACTTTCAATCAATTGAATTTTTTCACTTTCTAATTTGACCACTTATCAGAGGCATTTTCAACAAAAAACAAGTTTGCCTCTCCCTCTGGTATATTTTTACCAGACAAAACACCGATTCCTTTAATTACTTGGGGACATATATGGAAAATTTGCTTTTTACATGTTTAATCTCAAAACCTAAACTTTACATTTTAGAATGGTTACATTTGGCTCACACCCCTAGGGCTTCTATTACTACCAAAGCCCTACAAATGGCTCTCCTTATTGAAAAGGGGAGGCGCCGCACTAAGGCACTGATGGGAATAGAGTTTTGTTCCCTTTATGTTCCTTTTAAATTAAGTCAATGGGAATCTTTGTTTCAATCTTCAGATGCTTTGCAAAGTGCTCTGGAGGACTGGAATGGCAATGTCTCCTGCCATCTCCCTCCAGATCCCAGAATTCAAGTCCTTAAGACTGTTCCTATTCTCTTTACTACCCCTGTCGCTTCTTCTCCTATCAAGGAGGCTCTTACTGTGTTCACTGATGGCTCAAAATCAGTGGGCGCTTGTGCATGGCAAGATTCTGCTAACCAATGGCAGACTCGCCAAACTTCCTTACAGCCCTCTGCCCAGCAGGCGGAGCTGTCCGCTTTTAATCTGGCTCTGTCAGTATTCCCGAACCAACCTCTTAACATCATTACTGACAGTTTATATGTTTTTCATTTGGTGTCTTGCATCTATGATGCATATATTTCTCCTTCCACCCCTGCCCCATTAATGAAGCTTTTTTTACAGCTCCAGGATTTGTTACACCTCCGCGCCCATCATCTGTTTGTGGCACATATCAGAAGTCATCAAAATTTACCTGGTTTCCTCTCTGAAGGGAACCATATGGCAGATGAAGCCTGTAAGCATGCTTCACCAGTCTGTCTGTTAACTCTGACGGCTGGGGAAAGCCATGACTATTTTCATCAGAACAAAAAAGCACTTGTCAAACAGTTTGGCATTACACATCAAGAAGCCACTGCAATTATTCAACAATGCCCGACCTGTAGTCTCCAGGCTGCTGCTATCCCACAGGGCGTGAACCCCAGGGGTACCTCGGCCTGTGAGACATGGCAAATGGATGTGACTCAATATTCATCCTTTGCCCCTTGGAAATATATCCATGTTTCGGTGGATACCTATTCGGGTTTTATTATGGCTACCTTGCAAAGGGGGGAAGCCTCAAAAAATGTTATCAACCATAGTATTCGGACCTTTGTGACGTTGGGAGCTCCAAAAACATTGAAAACTGACAACGGCCCGGCCTATACTAGTTCTGCCTTTGCACAATTTTGCCATCGTTGGTCAATCGTTCATAAATTTGGCATACCATTTAATAGCAGAGCTCAAGGAATTGTCGAAAGAGCTAACGGTACCTTGAAGCAAGCTCTGGACAGACATTTGGGGAAAAAGGGCCTTAGCCGCCCATCTCTCCCGGCGTTACAGAATGTGTTGAATGTTTGCTTATATTCTTTGAATTTTCTAAACTTGACTGGATCTCCTGCTTCTACTGCGGCCTCTCGACACTTTTCTTCCCCTCCCCTCCCCTCTTCTCGTCCACTTGTCTATTATAGGCATCTACCTGATCCTGCCTGGAAAGGTCCTGTTCCACTCATCACCTGGGGAAAAGGATACGCTGCAGTACAATTGCAGGATCGAGTCCTCTGGGTTCCGGCTCGGTGTGTCCGTCCGTGTCACCTGACCCCCCAAAAATAAAAAAAGGAGGAATCTCCAGACAACGAGGATGAAGACGATTCGGCTTTTTCTCTCACTCAGCTGTTTCTTTCTTCCTCTTCTTTCTGATCCTTTTGATTTTTCTTCTGACCCCTCACTTTCAAAATTTTCTGACTCTTCCTTTTCTCCTCCTAACTGTACCTTCCTTGAACGGCTCAGCGCATACATTCGTGTGCCTCACTGCAGAGTTGCTGCACCACAAGGAGGCAAAGCTGAACTGACCTGCAAACAACGATATCCAGTAATACATCCGGCTAACTGGTACTGGTTTAAAGAAGGAAGAACTATCCACTCTTCTGATATTACCCATATTGTGTCTTCTCCTTGTTCTACTTCTCTTTTTCTCCTTAATATTTCTTTTCAGGATTATGGTACCTATAGGTGTGTTTTAGACTTCCCAAAACTGAAACGAGACTTTGGAATGGATGTTTCTCTTCTATACCCTTCTGAGATCTCCTATTCTGTGTTCTCCCATGTCCGCCACCGGCGTGCCCTGCAGGAACGCCCTATCAATCGGCATCGTCCTGTAAACTACACCTGGACTATTTTAGACTTTCAAGGAAATACCCTCCATTCCATTTCTAATCGAACCTTATGGCCTTGGTTCCCTGTGCTTTCCTTTGACTTTGCTGAAATGCTGGTTGGCGCTCATGGCTTTAAACATAAGACTAAATGTGATCCTTCCCCCCGAGATGTTTGGAAGATTGGCCCAGGCCTGTATATTTGCCCTGGACACCCCACGGACCTTTCCCACCAGGATAAATGTGGAACCTACTTAGACTATTATTGTAAGTCATGGCAATGTGTGTTGACTGGAAAGATTTGGTGGACGGCTCCCTATACCTCGGACTATATCAAAGCAGTATTAGGCCCTGATAGTAATTTGCCTTGGAACTCATGTGAGAATTGGGCCTGTTGTGGTGTTCGCCTTAACCCCATGACTGTCACCTTCACATCATATGGCAGAAATCTTCCAATCACTGAATGGTTTGCGGGGAAAAAATGGGGGGGGGGAAGGTCAAATGATAACTCTAGACACAGTCACCCAGGTAATACTTTTATAATCCGCCTTACTATGACTGTAGAAACGTCCCCACCCCATGGCTTACAACTTTGCTTTCAGCACTCATGGGTCCCTTGATTTTAATTTTGCTTGCTTGTGCCATTGGCCCTTGCATAATGGGAATATTGCTTCACTTTTTATGCACTCGCCTTGGTGATATAGATCGAGAAGTTAGTGCTACTCGAAAAGATTTAAACTTACTGCAAAACTTGCTACCCTCCTCACATGATACTTGCAAACAACCATTGTTGACATTTTCAGATTTAGACTCTGACACAGAAAGTGATCTTCAGTTCCCGGATAAGGTGAGTGGTCCTTCTCGCTGCCTACCGGAGGGTGGGTCGTTAGAGGAATACCTAGCCTTAGAGGGATACTGACCTTTCTTAAAAAACAAAAACAGAGGAGATGTGAGTGTATAACAGTAGTAGTAGATTGGTTCAGGCTTTGCTGAAGCTGAAACGCAAGTAGGCCGTGAGAAAATGACCTTAAAAAGTGCTTGCATAGGATATTGGCTAACTGCAACATTTAACTATAGCTATTTGCTTGTTACAATACTTGAACTGTTTTCTTGTTATTTGTGGGAAATTACTGAGTGTACTTTTCTTGTACGTGCTTATCTCCCAGCCTTTGTAAAACTATGCAATAAATGGGTTTGTGCAGAACACGTCAGGAGGAATGTAGCTTTCACATTCTCCGAGCATCTGTGCTTGCCTCCCTCGAGAAAACTCTTTGTGTGATGTCTTGAATTGCGGCTATCGTCCACGCGTGGACCCTCCAAATTCCCGGTGAGGACCGGGGCTCGTTCTCCCTCCCATGGGAGAACCCTGAAGACCCAAACAGGCGAATCCGGACTTGAGTGTGTCGCAAACCTTGCAGCGACACCTTCCCTTCCCTCCCTCCCTCCCTCCTACCTTCCTTCCTTCCTTCCTTCCTTCCTTCCTTCCTTCCTTCCTTCCTTCCTTCCTTCCTGGGGGTCTGAGGGAGAGTCAGGGGACCCCTTTCCTCCTTGACCCCCTCCTCAGCATCTGCTCTGATGGCAATTATGGCTAAAAGGCCTTTGGAAGCTGGGGCTACCCCCTCCCCATTGCAGAAACTCCTCTTGCTGCAGAATTGGGATCTTTCAGATCTTCTTCTCCTGCCCCCCCTCCTCCCCCCTGCACAGTCTCAGTTGCTGCTTGGAGGGGGGGAGATTTCTGGTTTTGTAGGGCTGAGAGGAAAAGGGGAAGGGTGAACAGGCCCTCCAAGGCTGCCCACCCCTTTGCGTTTCTGCAGCCAAATTCTACTCCCAAACAGAGGGAAACCCCTCCACCCGAATACTGCAGGGAAGAGAAGGCTGGGCCCATAACTGGGCAGCATGTTGGGGAGAGGCTGCAGCAGCTCCACGGTGACCGGAGGGAGGGAGGAAAGTTCGGCCAGGTCCAACCAGGAGGGGGAGGGGATTGACCAGCTCAGCCAACAGATTTCAATCGTCCCTCCTGGCTCACCCAAGCCACTCCAATTTCCCCCCTGGCCAGAGGCGCCTCCAGTTAAAAGGCCCTTAGGGGAAGGACACAAACCATGGCTTCAGAAGACTCTTTCAAACAGCACAACAATGTTTGAAAGGGCTGGAAGGGATCTTGGAGGTCATTTTCTAGTCCAACCCCTGCTCTAGTAGGGTCAGAAGGGACCTTAGAAGCCATCTAGTCCAAACCCTGCTCCAGATGGAGACCTTATATCCCCTGGATTATTTTGGTGCCTCTAACAGAGAGGAAAATTGCCAGAAGAGGGAAGGAGTTTACTAGCACAAGGCTGCCATGCAGAGAAAGGCAGAGACAGTCCTTGACTTATGACAATTGAGCCCAACATTTTGGTTGCTAAGCAAGAGCATTGTTAAGTGAGCCTTGCCACAATTTACTCAATCCATGACGTCTCCTGGCTCTAACAGTCATGTGCAGGCTAGGGAAGAACATCTGAAGGCCTGTTCTAATGTGCAGAAGTGATAGTTAAATGTGTGCCAGAAATTGGACTCTGGATGTGTTTTTCCAAACGCAATAAGTGAGGTTGAATGTGTATAGTTTTAGAAGAGCTGTGTGTGTGTATGTGTGTGTGTGTACATACACATACAGTGTATAAAGTAGATAATGTATCTTTTTGTGTGCCTATATACACACTATACCTTGTAATATGTATGTACACATATGGCATATATACATAGGATTAAATTGTGTATTTTGGATGTTCATTAGTAGTAAATAAATAGACAAAGAAATTGTATCTCATTGACGCAAGGAAAGGCAAGGCAAGGTACCCCTTGATGTGAGTGATGTCAAGTTGGCTACATCCATCCAGTCACATGACCACCAAGCCACGCCCACAGAACCAGTAGTAAAAAGATTTGAATCCCACCACTGGTTACAACCCTCTTCCAATAACTGGCTCCTGTTACACACGAGTGTAAGATCCGCTCACTCTTATTCCAGACTGTCAGATGTGGAAAAATGAATTCAGTTACAAGAGAGGAGATTTTAGCTGAATGAGAGAAAAAATATGCTAAAAGGATGAGCTGTTTTAGAGCTGAGCCAGTAAAGCAGAGAAGTTCAGTCTCCTCTTTATGGATCGTCTGAGAGCAAAGACTGAGCAGCCATCAGTCAGAGAAGCTTGAACGGGGATTCTTGCAGAGAGGAGGGGTTTGGCTAGATGGTCTCAGGGTCTCCTCCTAATTTATAAAGGTTGTCATGCCACAACATGTACTGTATTTTTCAGAGTATAAGATGCACCGGAGTATAAGACGCACCAAGGTTTTGAAGAGGCATTTTTTTTAAAAAGTAGGTAGGTAGGTGGAGGGAGAGAAAGAGGGAGAAATACAGTAGGTAGGTAGGGAGAGAGAGAGAGTAGTTAGGTAGGGAGGAAGGGAGGTAGATAAAGGGATAGAAAGAGAGAGAAATAGAGAGAGATATAGAGATAGCGAAATACAGTAGGTAGGTAGAGGGATAGAGAGAAATAAAAAGAGATAGAGAGAGAAATACAGTAGGTAGGGAGAGAGAGAGAGAGTAGGTAGGTAGGTAGATGTTTCCAGGTGTATTTATCCATGTGCTGGAGAAGGAAATCGCTGACAATCTACAGCACCTAAGACTTTGTTTCTGCTGGCACAGCACTTGATCAATGTAATAATTCTCATCAACCAGTTAAAGAGCTTTCCAAGAGGGGGAAAAAGTTTTTACACTCTGCAAACCTCCCCAAAACAGCCTGTTTTTGTGAAATCTCCCCCCCTTTAAAAAAAGTCATGAATAGCCTTGGGGGGGGGGCTTGCAGAGTGCTCCCGGTGCGTGGGGGGGGGGGGCAAAAATGAGCAAAAAATGGCCCGTTTTTCTAAAAAACAAGCCTGTTTTTTGTCAAAAAAAATTCCATGCATAGCCTTATGGAGGCTTATAGAGTGCTGCTGGGGGTTGGGGGGGCAAAAATGGTCCATTATTTTGCTCCTCACTGCCCTCCCCAGCCCCCAGGAGCTCTCTGAAAGCCTCCATAAGGGTATGCATGGCCATTTTGGTGAAGGGGCGGGGCTTTGGGAGGCAAAAAATGCTGTATTCGATGTATAAGACGCACCCAGATTTTCAGCCTCTTTTTTGAGGGAAAAAGGTGCATCTTATATTCTGAAAAATAGGGTAACTATTGTGCTGTTGTTGTTCTAGCCCCACCTAGTGGCCGGGGGCAGATAAGCCTAACTATAAGCTCTGAAGCCAAGCTCCATTTTCTGTCAGCCTTTGGAGAAGATGGAAGCAGCCGTTGTGACCGAGACCCCTGGTCATCCGGAGACCCCTCCGTCCCTCACACGGAGCATCGCTGGAGAGGTTCCAGCTGCTTCTTTGCTGGCTGTTAGTTAATGCTGCCTATCTCGTCTTTCTATTTGATTTCCACTCTTTGCATCTCCTCAGTTTCACCTGCCCTCTTCTCCCAATAAAACATCCAGATCCACACCAGGCTCCCTTTCATTGGAGGAGAATAGGGGGGGCTTAGCTGCCTGTCCAGCTGCACACAGACCCACCTGCAATGGGGACGGAAGAAAGGTGGAATTCCACCAGGCTAATCACAAACCCACAAATGCAGGAATTTATTTTGAAAAGAATACAGCATTTTCCAATTAGCAGTGCTAAGTATAAAAATGCCATGGTATCTACTCTTTGGAACCATTAATGCCCTGAGTAGTTAAATTGGCCAGATCTGTTGAGATGGTTCCCCTCCTTCTCCTCTGGATTCCTCCTCCAAAGGATCTAAGATTAATGGATCCATATCGGGACCCCCATACCTGCCATGGCTGCAGCCTTGAAGACCCCAAGATCTTTTCTCCCTCCTTCCTTCCCCTCCTCGAACTGGAGGAATATGCAGCATTCATGGCCTGGGCCAGAGTCTTTGTGAGACTGTAATATTGGTAGTAATTTCGATCCTTCCTCTGTCCCTTTTCCTCTGGGTCTCCAGTGGGGCTTTCTGGGTGCATCTTCTGCGGCCTTTGACAGAAAAGACATTCTTTGAAAGAGAACAATGAAAATAATGATCTTGAAACTTTATTTCCACAAAGAAATAGGGTTTAAAGGCAGAATCTTTTGGCCTTTCTTTTCCCAGATAACTAAAGTTGCAAATACTATGGATGTATTTGAGAAGTCTGCGCTTGTCCATTTTCATACCCTGCAAAATTTGTGAGGATCCAGACTTTCCCCTCAATGGGTTCTGGCAGACGCATAAGTGTTAAATGGAAAGGAAGAATTCTGTCCCAAATGGCATCAAATTCCATGAAGTGAACAAAGACGTTGACTTGTCTCCACTTAGAGAGGGAATCCTTGAGGTATGCAGTATATCCAGTTTTTGAGAACAGTTGTGATATAACCACACAAATTCCATTCCTGACAAGCACAGCAGTGAAAGTCCTCATGAAATTCTCTCCCTTTTCTGTGTCTGAAGCAAAGAGGCCAATCAGGGTCCATCTGAAGTGGAGGGAGCAGCGGGACAATTGCTGAGTACTGGAATCCTTCTTTGGAGAGAATGTGGTGGAAAAAGGGGAATCGACTTTTATCACTCAGAGCCTCTGAAGCTGTTAAATGATTGATCTGGAAAAGGAATTGAAAGGATTAGAGCCGTGATGGGGAAACTGTGGCATGCAGAGTGTCCTCTCCCGGCACCCCAGCCACCCCAGCCCAGCTCCACTAGCATCCACATGCAGGCGGACCGCCTGTCAGCCAGCTGGTTTTTGGGCCTTTGTGGAGGGCCAGGGCGGGGGACGCGTGAGTATGCAGTGGGGAGGGGGGCGCTCACCTTGCGCAGGAAACTCCAGTGGCCTGAGAGTGAGTGTGAATGGCCTCTCCCCCCCCCCCAGTGCTTCCTGGCTCAGTTGGAGGCTTCCTTCAGCCTTCAAACAGTTGCAGAGTTTTGGGAAGTTTTTTTGCTTCCAGGTTGGTGCAGGAGGCTTTCCAGGGCCAAAATGGGGCGTGGAAAGCACAGGGTTTCTCCCCCCCCCCCCGTTATCCCCTCCTGCCAGGGCGAGGGATGCATGAGTATGCAGTGTGTTTGTGTGTGTGTGTGTGTGTGTGTGTGTGTGTGTGTGTGTGTGTGTGTGTGTGCTCACATTGTGCAGGAAACTCCGCTGGGGACAGGAAATGAATGGTCTGGACCTCCAGTGCTTTCTCGCTCAGTTGGAGGCTTCCTTCAGCCTTCAAACAGTTGCAGGGGTTTTATTTTTTATTTTTTGCTTCCAGGTTGGTGCAGGAGGCTTTCAGGGCCAAAATGGGGTGCAGAAAGCACAGGGTTTTTTTTTTTCCCCCCATTTTGGCCCTGGAAAGCCTCCTGTACCAACCTGGAAGCAAAAAACCCCAAACAAGCCCTGCAAACTGTTTGAAGGCTGAAGGAAGCCTCCAACTGAGCCAGGAAGCCCTGGAGAGCCAGGCCATTCATACTCACTTCCAGCCCACCAGAGTTTTCTGCCCCAGGGCAGAAATGAAAACCTGTCCTGTGGAGCCCACTGCCACTTGGGCGGAGGAGGACGACAACACGACGACAAGAAGAGGAGGAGGGAGGAGAATGGCGAGGCTTTGCAGGAGCCGGCAGGGAGCAGGTCAGGTGGGGCTGGCTGGCTGGCTGGGGAGGGGGCAGTCATGGTGCTTAGGTGGCAGCAGCCTCCACGCCCCAACTGTGCTGGGGGGGGAAATAAGAGGCCCTGCTTGAATGGGGATGAAAGGTACACAAACACACACCCTGCCTCCCTGCTCAGGTGTCGGCCACACCAGTTTGGGTGCCCTGGCTGAAGCACGCTTTCCCTGACACACACACACACACTCACTCACACACACACACACACACACACACACTGGCATATGTTGAATATACTCTCTTAGACCCTCCAATGTCTTGGTCCCCCATTGCCCATGCAGTCCTGTCTGGCCCCACACCATTTTGCAGCAGATTGGGTGCCTTGGGTGAAACTTTATGGGGCAGGACTTTCCCATCTGCTTCATAAGGAGCTGGCTCAAAAAATTTGGATTGCCTGTTCTCTGTCTGGCCCATCCGTGCCCAAGCTGGTCTGCTTGCAAACTTCTAGACAACCAAAGCCTCATTAAGGGCAAGTTGGAAGGTGCCTCCGCCAGGATTCCTCCCTGAGTCCTGCAAAAAGACATAAAGGAGAGGGGAGTTGGGGGAAATTTCCCTTCCTTTAACCAATCTTTCCCCCACACACCCAAAGAGAGCTTAACTGGCATCCCTCTTCTGCTGATGGGCCCAGAATGGGTGCCTGAAGTGACACATGGGATAAAAAGAATCAGGAGCGTTCTTCTGTACAAAACAGCTGGGGGCACCCATCAAAGGGTCAAAATGTAATCTTGGGGGGAGCAAAAAACAAGAACAGTACAGAGCGGTGGTTTTTTAAAAGCACAGGTTTTGGGGAGGAAGGTTTTTTGCAGGGAGGAGGGTTCCATGTCAAGTGGGCTTTCTTTGTTGGAGGATTGGAGAGGTGGAAATTTGCCTATCAACTGAGTCCAAGGCTTCTGTGGAGTCCAAGCACCCTGATTTCCAAATTGTCAGGAAAGGAAGAGAAAGGTTTTTAGAGTCCTTTGCCCATAACAGTTGGAAACCCTATACCAAACCGACAAAAGATTTTCTGGGTGAAACCACAGAGGAGGCTTACTAAGCAAGAGGGATAGAGTTTTAAATTGTGGAGTAGGTGTTCACATAAAGCAACTTTCCACCCTTCCATCTAAGAATGTTCCATGGCAGCTTTCTGGGCTCATGAAAACAGTTTTAAAACCAAGGCACAAAAATTCTCTTTCATTTAAATTTGAGGCTAAAGAAATGAAAAAACTGATTCTCATGAGGCATATTACCATTGGCTGCAGAAGATCTGGATCATAAAACAGCTTCTTTCAAAAATGTTGGAGGGCTGGAAAATCCAAATGTAAGACTTCTGTCAAAGATCCCTGGGAATCCCCCTCCTCTAGTGATTGCGGTCCAGGGACCTGGTAGTTTCTAGTCCAAACCCTGCTCCAAAACTTCTATATCCTCCACATCTGGATTTTTTGGTGGCCTCCCCACAGAAGGGAAAATTGCCTAAAACAAGTGAGTTTACTAGCACATCCGGCTGCCATGCAGAGGAATCGCATGATCAGTCCTTTACTTATGACAAAAAGCCCAACATGCTTGGTTGCTAAGCAAGAGGGTTGCCAGGAATTTTGCCTCCTGTCAGGGTAAATCCAGACTCTCCTGGCTCTAAACAGTCCCTCGTGCAGCCGCTTCCAAGAACACATTTTGAAAAATCCTGTGTCTAGATATTCCACCCCTGATGCTTAGAAGCATAGGAATGGCCCAATGTGTTAGACGAGAATAAAGTGGACAAAGACTTTTTCATCCAAGCATTTAATGAGCGTTGAACCCCTAAGATTTCAACTGAAGAGCTGTGTGTCACATGTATTCTGTCTGTAAGTGTGGGAGTGTTCCTATTCATTTAATAATAGTGTTTTCCATGCTTCGTAAAGAGTTTTGCTTGATTCTTCAATGGAGGTGCCTATTTACTAATTGTGTTGCTTGAACCTTTTATGTCTGATACACATATGGGGTCAAAGACTACATAGGAAATTATTTTCTGTACTTTTGCGATCTGCCAAGTGGTAAGGTGGTGATGCTTAAAAACTTTCGCTTTAAATTGTTAAATCCATTGGGTCAAACACCAAATTAAGTGGCAAGGTTTCTTATTCTTTACAATGTCCCCCTGACCCACTTATTTGTTTGTAAATAAAGCCCAAGTTTTGACCAGTAATTACCCTTTTTCTCCAGCCCTGCCCATAGGTATCCATAGTCTGTTTAATAATTTGAATCCCAAACTTGAGTGGGTCTTCCAAGAACTATCTTATGTTACACACCAGTGTAAGGTGGAAAGCAGCATACTTATTCCAATGAACTGTAGAAATTGTGGTTGGCTAAAATCAATTCAGTTACAAATGACTAGATGGAGATTTTTTTGCTGAATCAGACCAAGATGGTATATGGAGGAAAGGATGAGCCTGTTTTAGATCTGAGCCATTAATAAAAGGAAGTTCATGTCTCCTATTTGGATCATGTGAGCTATCAAAAAGACTAGGGAGCCATCAGTCATGAGAAGCTTTCAACAGGGATTCTTGCAGAGTAGGAGGGGCCTGGAACTAGTTGTTTTTTAAGGTGGCCTTGTTCTGCTTTGATAAATTTGTCATTTTTGCCAACCCCTGGGGATATGTTTCCCTGTAATTGTGTTTGTTGCTCTTTGGGAACAAACCCATTGGGTTTGTCCAAGGTTTTGAAGAGGCCCAGGAACTTTTGCAAAGCTTTAAGCTAGGTGGTAGGGAGAGAAAGGAGGGAGAAAATGACTTAAGTTCCCCAGAGGTAGGGAAATAGAGTTTGGTCAGTTAGGTAAGGAAGGGAAAAGGGTAAAGGTTATAAAGGGTAATTAAAATCATTCCTCTAAAATAGAGATCCCTGGAGCTTTTAGGGTATGAGAGTCTAGAAATTTTAGTCCTAAATTTGATTGGCTTGGTTCTATCATAAAAAGAGATACTGAGACAAAATTTAGTTCAGGGTAGGGATCCATCAGGGAGGAGAATGCAGGTAATTTTAGGTAGATGTTTCCAGGTGTATTTTATCCATGTTCTGACGAGAAGGAAATCGCTGGTACAATCTAATAGCTACCTAATAAACTTTTTTCTCTGGGCAAAAGCAATTGAAATGTAACCTCCTCCATCAACCAGTTTAAAGAGTTTTCCAATAATTAGGGGAAAAATGTTTGTGCGCTCTGCAAAAGCTCCCCAAAACAGCTTATCCAGTGGTTGTGAAATAATGTGGGTTTTAAAACATTCATTGGCCGTGTAGGCAGCCAGGGAGCAAATTGCCCAGAGGTGTGCTTTTATGTTCGGCTTGGTTTACAACTGCCGTGGGGGGTCGGGGCTGGAAGTGATGAGAAAATTGGGGGTTGGCCCGCCAATTTCTTGCTCAAAAACAAGCCTTTTCTGGAAAAAAAAGAACTGCACTGCATGCCTTAAAGAAAATTTATTGCTTAGCTGGGGGTTGGGGGGGGCAAAAAATGGTCCATTTTCCTTTCCATCTGGGGTCCTCCCCAGCCCTGAGGGAGCTCCCAATTTATGGCCTGAAAGCCTCCTGGGGGTATGCAAATTTGGGTGAATATAATACTCTTTGGGGGGAGTCAAAAAAATGCTTAAAGCGATGTAATGATGACGAAGGCCAGATTTTCACCTTTTTTTGAGGGAAAAAATGCCATTTGGGGGCTGAAAAATCCAAAGTAACTGTTCTGATTAAACTGTTTTGGTTGTCAGCCCCCTAGTGGCAAATGGCAGATAAAAAACTATTCCAATTAGTAAGCCAAACTGATATTTCTGTCAGCCTTGGAGTCAAGAGATTGAAGCCAGCCGTTGTGACCGAGACCTATGTATGGGGTCATCCCAATGGAGATTGCTCCCTCCCTCACACGGTAAGCATAACCTGGAGAGGTTCTTTTACTGTTCTTTGCTGCTAAAGTTAGTTAATGCTGCTAATTCTGCCTTTCTAAGTGATTTCCCACTCCTTGCATCTCCTCAGTTTCACCTGCCCTTTCATTCTCCCAATAAAGCATCCAGATCCACACAGGGGCTTCCTTTCATTGGAGGAGTTAATACTTGGGCTTTTAGGGCTGCCTTCCAGCTGCACACAAGACCCACCTGCAAGTGGGGACGGTGAAGGGAAGGTGGAATTCCACCAGGCTAAATCACAAACCCAGCAAATACAGGAATTTATTTGGCAAAAAGAATACAGCATTTTTTAGGGCAGTGCTAAATATAAAAATGCCATGGTATCTACTCTTTGGAACCATTAATTGTAAAATCCCTGAGTAATTTGCTTCTAAAGTGGCCAGATCTGTTGAAAGATGGCTTGGGTTCCCCTCCTTTCCCTCTTAATTCCTTCCAAAGGATCTAAGTTGCCATGTAATGGGATCCAATCGGGAAAATAGACTTTGGTTTATACCTTTCCAATGGCTGCAGCCTTGAAGCCCCAAGTTGCGCTTTTTCCGATGGGACTTCCAGTCCCCTCCTACCCCACCCCTCGATCTGGAGGAATATGCTGCATTCAGGGGCCTCTACCAGAGTCCCCAAAGCTTTATTCATTTGTTAGTTTTCTATCGAGATTAATTTATTCAAGCCCCCCCTGAATCAGGGCGTCACGTTCCCATTCTTCCTTTACATAAATGGGTCTCCAGTGGGGGCTTTGGGGTGCATCTTCTGATGCCTTTTTGACAGACAAAGAACTTCCTTTGAAAGAGTTTCACATGAAAATCTGATCTTGGGGCGAACTTTATTCCACAAACACCCAAAATCTTTTCTTTTTTAAATGGCAAATCTTTTTGCCTTCAAAATTTCCAGATCACAAAGTTGGCAAAATACATGGATGTATTCAGAGAAGTCTGCGCATTGTTTTAATATTCCCTGCAAAATTTGTGAGGGATCCAGTTACTTTCCCCTCAATGGGTTGTTTGGAGACGCATAAGTGTTAAATGGAAAGGAAGAATTCCCCCAAATGGAATCAAATGCCCCATGTTGCAAGTGAACAAAGACGTTTTACTTGTCTCCACTTAGAGAGGGAATCCTGTGAGGCTAATCAGCAGTATATCCAGTTTTAGGCTGAGAACAGTTGTGATATAACCACACAAGCGGCTAATTCCATTCCTGACAACAGCATAGCAAGCAGGAAAGTCCTCATGAAATTCTCTCCCTTTTCTGTGTCTGAAGCAAAGAGGCCAATCAGGGTCCATCTGAAGTGGATGTTAGGCAGCTGGACAATTGCTGTGGTACTGGAATCCTTCTTTGGAAGAATGTGGTGGAAAAAGGGGAATTATGACTTTTTTCACTCAGAGCCTCTGAAGCTGTTTTTATGGAATTGATCTGGTTGAAAACAGGAATTGAAAATTAGAGCCGTGATGGGGAAATTTAGTGGCATGCAGAGCAGTCCTATCCTTGGCACTGCCCAGTGACCGAACCTCCCAGCCCAGCTCCACTAGTTCCACATGCAGGCTTCACCTCCTGCCAGCCAGCTGAATTTTTGGGGCTTTGTGGAGGGGTGGGGGGGGGTGGGGAAAACTGCCAAAATGCAGTGGGGGGGGGCCCACACGATATTGCCAGGAAACTCCAGACCCTGGAAGTGAGTGTGAATGGCCTCCCCCCCCACCCCATCAGCTATTGTCCCATGGCTCAGTTGGAGCTGCTCCCAGCCTGCAGTTTTGCAGACAAAGTTTTGGGAATATGATTTTTTTTCTTTGCTTCCAGGGGGATTTAAGTAGTGCAGGAGGCTTGAGGGCCAGGGCAAAATGGGGCCCTGGAAAGCACAGGGATTACCCCTTCCCCCCCCCATTTATTCCCCCCTCTTAGGAAAGGCCATCCCCTCCTTGTTAGGGTTGCTAACCATGTTTCCAGAAATTGCCAGGGTCGAGGGATGCTGAAGTATGTATTGATGTGTGGTTGATGTGAGTGTGTGTCATGTGGGTCAACCTGCATTGCGTGCTGAAGGCATTTTCTACAGCGAACACTATTGTGCAGGGTCCACTGGGTGGAAGTGAATGGATGCTGGGCCTCCAGTGCTTTTCTCGCAAAGTTGGAATGGCTTTCCTTCAGCCAGCAAGTTCAACATCAGTTCAAGGGGTTTTTATTTTAGGGGCCCTGCTTCCAGGTTGGTGCAGGAGGCTTTCCAGGGCCAAAATGGGGTGCAGAAAGCACAGGGTGTTCCCCCCCCCATTTTTTGGCCCTGGAAGAGCCTCCTGCAGGACCATTCCTGGAAGCAAAAAACCCCAAACAAGCCCTGCAACTGTTTGAAGGCTGAATGAAGGAAGCCTCCAACTGACCCAGGAAGGAAGCAGGAGCCAGGCCATTCACATTCACTTCCAAGCCCACCAGAGTTTTTCTTGCCTTAGAAAGAAATGAAAACCTGTCCTGTGGAGCCCACTGCCACTTGGGCGGAGAGGAGGACGATATTTTAAAAACCTTCTCAAAATAAGAAGAATGGAGATTCAAGAGGAATTTGGCGAGGCTTTCTCCAGGAGAAACAGCAGGGAGGGAGGTCAGGTGGGGCTGGCTGGCTGGCTGGGGAGGGGGCAATCATGGTGCTTAGGTGGCAGCAGCCTGCATGCCCCAACTGTGCTGGGGGGGGAAATAAAGGCCCATGCTTGAATGGGGGATGAAAGTACACAACACACACCCTGCCTCTGCCTGCTCAGGTGTCGGCCACACCAGTTTGGGTGCCCTGGCTGAAGCACGCTTTTTCTGACACACACAGGGCATCACACACACACACACACACACACACACACACACACACTTAGATTACTCTTCTTACCCTCCCTGTCTCATGCTCGATGGCTTGTGATCTGGCCCCATTTGCATGCTCAGCTGTCGCCCACACCATTGGCAGCAGTTTGGGTGCCTTGGCTGAAGTATGCTTTCTCTGCCAAACACACTTGGATTGCCTGTCTCTGTCTGGCCCCATTTGCTGCTCCTTGAGACAAAAAGAAGCCTCATTAAGTAGCTAAGTGGAAAGTAGTTGGGGGGAGGGGAGGAGCAGGAGATCTCCTGCAGGCCACTAATTCACTTTCCCCACCCACCCACCCCCGAGAATGAAAGTTTCTGGATCCCTGACTCTGCAAAAGAAGATGGGTGCCTGAATCTGCACAATATTATAGCACCCAGGAGCGTCCATTCTCGGCACAAAAAGCATTTCCCAGCCAACTCTCCTCTCCCTTCTTCAAAGGCAAAGAAGCCGAGAAACAAGAGAGGAGACAGATGAGGTTTGGAAAGTAAGTGAGTCCTTGTTGCAGGAAGGGAGGGAGAAGCAGGAGGTATCTTAGTGGGTTGGGGAGGCCTTGAGGGTCTCTTCTATCACTAGGACCCCCATGGCCTTCCCCACCCTGAGATACAATACAATAGCAGAGTTGGAAGGGACCTTGGAGGTCTTCTAGTCCAACCCCCTGCCCAGGCAGGAAACCCTATACCGTTTCAGACAAATGGAATCCAACATCTTCTTAAAGACTTCCAGTGTTGAGGGCATTCACAACTTCTGGAGGCAAGCTGTTCCACTGATTAATTGTTCTAACTGTCAGGAAGTTTCTCCTCAGTTGTCTAAGTTGCTTCTCTCCCTTGATTAGTTTCCACCCATTGCTTCTTGTTCTACCCATAACAGGTGCCTTGGAAAAATAGTTTGAACTCCCTTGAACGTCTTTGTGGCAACCCCTGAATATTGGAACACTGCTATCATGTCTTCCCCCTAGTCCTTCTTTTCTATTAAAACTAGACATACCCAGTTCCTGCAACCCGTTCTTCATATGTTTTTTAGTCTCCAGTCCCCTAATCATCTTTTTGCTCTTCTCTGCACTCTTTCTAGAGTCTCCACATCTTTTTACATCGTGCGACCAAAACTGAATGCAGTATTCCAAAGTGTGGCCTTACCAAGGCATTATAAAGTGGTATTAACACACTTCACGTGATCTTGATTCTATCCCTCTGTTGATGCAGCCTAGAAACTGTGTTGGCTTTTTTTGGCAGCTGCTGCACACTGCTGGCTCATATTTAAATGGTTGTCCACTAGGACTCCAAGATCCCTTTCACAGTTACTACTGTTTTGAGCAAGGTACCACCTATACTGTACCTGTGCATTTCATTTTTGTTGCCTAAATGTAGAACCTTACTTTTTCACCATTGAATTTCATTTTATTAGATAGTGCCCAATGTTCAAGTTTGTCAAGATCCTTCTGTATCTTTAGCCTATCTTCTGGAGTGTTGGCTATTCCTGCCAGCTTGGTGTCATCTGCAAATTTGATGAGTTCCCCATTTATTCCCTCATCCAAATCATTGATGAAAGATGTTGAAGAGTACTGGGCCCCAAAACAGAGCCTTGGGGTACTCCACTGCATACCTCCCTCCATGTAGATGCAGTTCCATTGAGGACTACACGTTGAGTGCGGTTGGTCAGCCAGTTACGAATCCATCTGGTGGTGGTCATGGGCACATTGGTATCCTTGAATTCTGAGCTCTTAGGAAAGTATCCCCTCCTTGTGGGTTGCAAACAGCTGTTTCCAGTGGGGGGTAAAAAGGACAAAGCAATTGGGGAAATAGTTTCCTTTGCTATATTTCCAGTCTGAATTAGACCATGGCAGGGTCCCTACAGAAGAGATCTTTCAAGGATCATTATGTATTCATAGAAAAGCAACTAACTTAGCTCTGCTCTTAAATGCTAAAGCTGTTGTACATAAAAAACAGAGGAGCTCTGATCAACTACCAGAGCCATCATTTTGACAGTTTTGCTGTCCTGTAGTCTGTTCCCCATGAAATGCAAGCATGGAATAAAACTGAGCCTGGTTTGTTCTCAGTCTTTTCAGTGGCCACAAACTATCTAGCAAAAGTGGCATTTGATCACAAGGCAAGGAATGTTTCCCCTTTTGCATTGGAGCATCCAAGAAGGGACAGGAAAGACCAAAGAAAAAGACGGAAAGAGGAGAAGAGAGCAAGGAAGCAAAAAGAAGGAAAGAGGGGAAGCCAACTTCCATGCGCTGGAATGAAGAGGGAAGGAAAAAGAAGGGAAGGAAGGAGATTATAAAGGGATAGGGTGTGAGGTAAATCCTGCCTTAGCACTTTGATCACCAACAGCCCTGTTGCCTTTTACCATCTCCTTGTCAATGCCTCCTGAGACCTCTCCTGGTGGTCTCCCATCCTATCATTGAGGATGCTTTGGTTACAAAGCTAGGTCTCGTAAGGAGAGGGTGTGGGCCTCCCTCTGACCCACATACTTTGACCTCCTGCACACCACCATGGGCAACCAAGGAGAGTGAGCACAGCAGCAGTGGGAGCTGGCCAATGCGTGCCCACCCATGGCCTCCAAAGTCAAAATGTGACCCCAATGGCCCCTCATTGAAATTGGTTTGGACACCCCTGGACTTATGACCTGAGTGCTGCATGTGGTTGCTCTCAAAACTTACAACTGTATGAGTCAAGGTTAGAAAAATTATGCAGCTTGCATTCAACAGCAAACATCACATTAATCCTGGAAGCATGCCAAAGGGCAAATGTTTACCTTTCAAGATGTGAAAGGCTTCAGTTTCCTCATTGAAAGCGCTGTTATTTGGGTGGGGTTTTTTCAGAGAAAAGACGTTAATCATGTATGATTTGTTTTTTTTAAACTAAAACCTCATTATTCAAGTTAGGGAACGCCAAAGCCATCTATTGGCCTCTGAGGATAAATAAGTGGGTTTGGGGTTGCAAAATATGGCTATGGTTGGGTCAAGCTTTTGGTCTCTAAAAGTTTGCTATCAACTGCATTAAAGCATACACAGAGTGTTTCAGCAGTTTGTTTGTTTGCTGTTGAGAAGAAGCTCCAAAACCTAAGCCAACTACATAGATAAAAGAAGGCGAATTTGCCAAGCTTATTTTAGCAAGCTGTTGCTTTATGAAAAGTCGGTCAAATCTGACCAAGTGCCTTGCTTGAACCTTAAAATTGAAGTCCAGCAAGTCCCTAAAAAGCTATGAGCCTGATACCAGCCAGCCAAAATGGATTTCTTTTTCCCTTCTACAGTCTATGGTTTTCAGAGCGCTTACAAAAATACAAATATTTGCGTGATTTGGATTATGATTTCTTCGATGCCTAGGAAGAAGGTTCTGCTGCCAAGTTATAAGCTGTTTGGAAAAAGTTTTTGGCAAGAAATGCCTGATTTGTTTTTTTTCTCTCTCTGCCTGCTCTTCTGTTAAGGTTTGCCACAAAAAGGTCATCCAGTCTTTTTGCTTTCTGCTTTCTGCAGGTAATAAAATAAAAGAGGGATAATACCATAGCTTTCGTCTTCAGAAGTTTCACTGGACTTATCAAGATTCTGAGGATGCATTTCAAAAAGCTTGCATGGGTGTAATGAAGGACTTCATGTGTTGTTTATTTGGGGTCAAATCAAGTTTCAAAATATTGAGATTTTAATCAATCCAGATGTTTTCAGAAAGCATTATAATCTTTGTTAATTAGACATTGTTTAAAATTTAAAGAAAGAATATTAGCAAGATTGTATTATAAAAGTGGAAAATAATAAATAAATTAAAAAGTTTTAAAACAATATAAATCAAATTAAGTATAATGCACCCCCTCAGACAATTTGCATTCTCCAGTCTTTTAGATGTCCTCCGCTAATGTGGAAAATTTGCCATGAGCTGGGGTGTTTCAAGATCTTTAACGCCTTGGACACTCTTAAGAAAACTTTGGAAAGATATGTAAGGAGATTCAGTGTCGGGGGCATAGGAATAAAAGGATTTATAGCCAGATTTGGAGTGCGGCAAGGAATGCCCCCCCTCGCAGAATTCTCCACTTTTGATGTCCTCGCTAATTTGAGAGGACGCTGGATCAGGTCCCAAAGGAAGGAAAAGGCATAAGGCTTCTAAGTGGGGGGAAAAAAATCTTTTTTAAAAAAGAACGCTACTTCTGAATTTGAGAGGCGTGGGTTAAGAAAAACCTAAAGAAAACGAAAGCTAACTGCTTGCTGATAGCTGGGGCGGCTGAAATAGCTATTAACAACTTTTAAGTCGGTTTGCATAACCTGACCTACTTGGAAGAGTATTTTGTGAGAAAGCTGGAAAGAACTGTCCTCCTTTTTTTTCTGTTAATTATGGCAACGGATCAAGGGGCAGCTCCCCCAATGAATCTCCAGGACTTGAAGGACTTTATAGGCAAGGAACTTAAAGAGATTAAACAAATGGTCCAAGACACTATAAAAAGGTCCGATCAAAATTGATAAAAATATGCAAACTATCGCAACGGGATTATCAGAGGTGGTTCTCAAGGTGGACAACAAAATTGATCAATTAGCTGTGGATTTGGAATCCAAAACAAAAGAAACAGATTTGAAATTTGTGGAAATGGAAGGGAATATGCAAAGGATGGATAATGAAATTATTATGATACAATTTAGATCCATGGAGTTTGCTATCAGGCTTAGGGGCATAAGAGAGAACCCTAGAGAGGACTTAAGAAAAGTTTGTGCAGATGCTTTGGCCACGTTTTTAAAAATGGAGGACCCCAGTGAGATTTCAGATAAGATGGACAAAATTTACAGGGTAAATTCACGTATAGCAACACAAAGGCAACTACCAAGAGATGTTGTGATATATTTTACTGAGAGATATTTCAGAAATGATATTTTGCAGAAATCTCTTTACGCCGCCTTTCAAATAGATGGCCACATGATTGGAGTCTTTAAAGAGCTACCTCCAGCGATGTTAAAGTTTAGAAGGGACTTTGGATTTTTGGTAGCAGAACTGAAGAAGAGAGAGATACAGTATAGATGGGATGTTCCAATTGGTGTTATATTCAGATACGAAGGGGTGAGGTACCGTTTGAATACAATAGACAAAGCCAGGGACTTTTATTATGGAATACTCAAGAAAAATGCAACCCCCCCACGTACATCTACACCAACATCAGCAGACTTGGACATCTTAGAGCTGAGGATGTTTGAGAAAGAGACAGAAGAACAAAGAAAGCAGTTGCCAACAGAGAAGGATGTGCAGGGTGCTGAAGGTGGATTTCGAGTGGACCCCTCCGGATCTCTGTTGAGCTCTTTTTTGGAAGAAGGACCGTCTAAGACCCTCATTGAAATGCCGATACTTAAACCTGTGGAACAACGCGTTACCAGATCCACGACTAGACAAATGCTAGAAACTCACAAGCAGGTGGACCCCCAAATACAACGTGCTAAGAAAGAAGTTAAGAAGCAAACTGGAGCCATGGGAAAAGCCGGGCCGAAGATTAGTCTTGTGGAGAAAGATCTTCAGCAAATGCTCTCAACGCTCCAGATTAGACCCAAAGATGCTTAAGCTATTATCTTGGAACGTGAATGGATTGAACTCTCCACAAAAAAGGAAAAAAATATTTTATTATTTGAAGCAATTTAATAATGATGTTGTTTGTCTTCAAGAGACCCATATTAGGCTACAAGACCAGAAGTATTTAGTGAACTCAAAACTGGGAACATTGTATGCTGCCTCTAACTTGGTAAAGAAAAATGGAGTGGTGATATATATAAATAAAAGATTCCCAACCAAGGTTATAGAGGCAGACGACAGTGGTAGATATATAGCAATTGAACTTGATACAGACTTTGGTGCTATTTTGGTTTTAGGAATTTATGCACCTAATCAATTACAAGAAAGTTTTTACAAGATGCTTCATTTAAAAATTTTAGATTGGAATTTTAAGAGTATTTTAATTATGGGAGACTGGAATGGAGTGATTTCGCCAAGAATAGATAAGAGAACAACGACCAAATTCATTACCAAACTGCCAAAGGCCTTTTTTCACCTACAAGATGACTT
Organism: Natrix helvetica helvetica; assembly: GCA_029890345.1. NCBI lineage: Eukaryota > Metazoa > Chordata > Lepidosauria > Squamata > Natricidae > Natrix > Natrix helvetica. The sequence continues at coordinate 59,615 of JAKRSI010000763.1, read as the reverse complement.
GAAATTAAAAGATGTTTGGAGGATACAACATCTAAATGAGATGGACTTTTCTTTTTACTCAGATAGACATAAATCCTTTTCAAGAATTGATTTCTTTTTGTTAACACCGGATCTACTCCCTAAAGCTAAGAAAACCAAGATATTCTCCAGGACACTTACGGACCATAGCCCGGTGTGGTTACAAATTGAACTAGGGAAGAGGCCAAGAAGGTCTTGGAGAGTAAATGAAAATTTATTTAGATACGAAAAAAATGTTGATGAACTTAAAAAACACATGAAGGAATTTTTCAGTTTTAATATGAATAAGGGTACTCCCATTGAAACAGTTTGGGATGCAAGTAAAGCTTACATGTGTGGGGTCCTGATACATATGAATTTCAAACATAAACAAACTAGACAGAAAAGGAGAATGGAACTGGAAGATGAAATAAAAAGCAAGGAACAGCTGCTTATAACAACAAGCCGAAAGACGAGACGCTCCAGATGGCGCTAAAATTGTTGAAAGACCAATTTCAAATGCTTATAGCCGAACAAACGGCATCTAACTTGCAATTTGCTAAACATAACACCTTTGCTAACGCTAATAAACCTGGTAGGTGGTTGGCTTATACTTTGAGAAGGAACACGAATGATAGAATTATTGATAGAATTGAGTATGGAGGGAAGACGGTATATCAACAAGATTTGATTAAAAAATCATTTGTGGACTATTATATGCTAAGTTATATGTACCCGATAATATACAGAACAAAGTCAGTAGATGATTTCTTGGAAGAAAAAAAGGGTTACTAAAATATCTGTGCTTCAAAAGGCAAATTTGGAACGTCTGATAACTGCTGATGAGATCACTTTAGCTATAAAAACCAACTTAAACTAGCAAAGGCTCCAGGGACTGATGGTTTGACTGCAATGTACTATAAAACTTTACAACTGGAAATGATTGAATATCTTACACAACTTTTTTGTAACATACAGCAAGGCGGTAAAAATACCCTCCTCATGGAAAGCGGCTTTTATCTCATTAATACCCAAAGATAAAGAGGGCCCTAAGAAACCAGAAGATTACAGGCCGATATCTCTTCTGAATACAGATTATAAAATATTTGCTAAGGTACTAGCCAACAGATTGATGCCGGTTATTCAAGAGATTATTCATCATGATCAAGCAGGATTTATTGAAGGCAGACATATGAAGGAGAATGTAAGGCAACTCATAGATTTAATTGACTATCTTGATAAGAATAAGCAGATCTCGGCAGCGCTGGTCTTCTTGGATGCAGAGAAGGCCTTTGATCGAGTGAACTGGAATTTTCTAACCAAGACTTTGGAAAAGATGGATATGGGACCACGATTTCGGCAGGCGATTGGAGCAATTTATCAGCAACAAAATGCACAACTTATTATTAATGGAAATTTGTCAACAACTTTCGAGATACAAAAAGGTACAAGACAAGGTTGCCCATTATCTCCATTGTTATTTATCTTAACTTTGGAAGTCTTGTTGAACGCAATTCGGGACTCAGAATCCTTAGATGGCATAACTATTAGGCAAAAGGAATATAGAACTAGAGCATTTGCCGACGATCTGGTTGTTACCCTTTCACACCCTTTGAAATCAATAACCCAGATGAAAAATATTATAGTAGAATTTGGCATGGTGTCTGGGTTTAGACTAAATCAAAACAAAACGAAAATGATGGTTAAAAACATGACAGAGTCTCAAAGAAAGAGATTTGAAAGCTTAGCAGGCTTTGAAATAGTCTCCAAGGTCAAGTATTTAGGAATACAAGTTGCAGAATCGAACACAAAACTTTTCTCAAATAATTATGAAGTGTTGTGGCAAAAGATCCAGAAAGACCTTGAAGTATGGAAAAAGCTACAATTGTCTTTGCTTGGAAGGATCTCAGCAATTAAAATGAACATTCTACCTAGATTTATCTTTTTATTCCAGATGATACCGGTGCTTAAAACAGATAAAACTTTGTTAAATTGGCAAGCAACATTAAATAAATTTGTTTGGAAGGAGGAGAAAAAAACCGAGAGTAAAGATGAAGATTATGCAAGATACTCGTGAAAGAGGCGGCCTCAGACTCCCAAACCTTCGATTGTACTATGAAGCTGCGGTACTAACGCATGTAGCAGATTGGTTTGGGAAAACAAAAATGGATTTGCTGAATATAGAAGGCCATGATCTTGTTCTGGGATGGCATGCATATCTTTTTTATGAAGATAGGGTGGACAAAGTGTTCAACAATCACGTTCTCCGAAGTGCCCTGATGAGAGTATGGAAGAAGCACCGGCCCAATTGGGATTATAAAAAATACCGCTTTGGTTGGATCTTGCAGACACCATGGGGATTATGATTAAGTCACTCGGGGGTTGTTTATACAAAGATGTGCTTATCGCTGATGGGGATGAATGGAAGTTAAAAACTTTGGAACAACTGTTGGAAGAAGGAATTGTTTTAAATTGGTTACATTACATACAGCTTCAGAAGAGATGGGAAGAAGATCGAAGGGTCGGTTTTATGGACAAAGAAGTGGATCTGATTAAGCAGATAAAAGAGACTGGCCCAAAACAAGTTAAAAGAATATATAATGTACTGTTAGAAAGAGATTCAGAAAGTGAATTGATTAAGGATTGTATGATTAAATGGGCTCAGAATTTTGGTGAAGTTGTTATGTTGGAAACATGGGAAAGAATATGGGTTCAGAATGTTAAATTTACACAGTCACAGAATTTAAGGGATAATTTTTATAAAATGTTTTACAGGTGGTATTTAGATCCTAAAAAATTATCATGCATGTACCCAAATATTCAACCAAAATGTTGGAGATGCGGGTGCCTAGATGCTACCTTTTTTCATGTATGGTGGACCTGCAATAAGGTTAAGGCTTTTTGGATAAAAATATGGTGGGTCATGCAAAATGTACTGAAAAAAAGAATACAATTTACTCCACAAATGTTTCTACTGGGCATAGCTAAGGATCTTACTAAAGGGGAAACAAAATTGGTTCTGTATATGGTCACAGCAGCTAGGCTGCTGATTGCGCAACATTGGAAGAAAGATTTTTTACCGACAATTGGTCAATGGACTCAGAAAGTGGCGGGGTTCGCCGAAATGGCAAAAATTTCAGCTTTTTTAAAAGATCAGAAGCAGGAGAATTATACACAAGAATGGGCAAAATGGATTGATTATATACAGAATAAGTATCAGACTAGGAGGTATTATGTAGCTTTTAGCTAAGATTGTTTAGACTGATAGTTGATTAGAGTAAATAATACATGGGATGCTTGGAATCATTAGAGTGGTGTATAGTGGAAGTCAGGGGGGGTTGAGTGGGAGGTGGGGGTGGGTTAGGGTGGAGGGTGGGGTAATATATATGTATAAATATACTAGAAGATGGGATTAATGAAATATTATTTTAAGAGAAATTTATATTATGATTTTATATATGTTAAATTAGTTTAGAAGAAGGGATTGATGGGTTATTATTATTCCAAGAGAAATTTATATTGTGATTGTTGGGAAGAGAGGGGGTACAATATGTGTATGAGTAATCTACTTTTAGACAGGGGGAGGGGAGGGGGTAAAATAATTCGTATAATATTTGAATTTCCTTTCTTTAGGGGGGGCTGGGGGGAGGGGAGGGGTATAGTATCTGTATGGGATTTATACTGTATGGTGGGGGGCTTAAAGGGGGAAAATATGTTTGAATAAAACTTTTTCAATAAAAAAAAAGAAGCAATGGGTGGAAACTAATCAAGGAGAGAGGCAACTTAGAACTGAGGAGAAATTTCCTGACAGTTAGAACAATTAATCAGTGGAACAGCTTGCCTCCAGAAGTTGTGGAAATCTTTAAGAAGATGTTGGATTGCCATTTGTCTGAAACGGTATAGAGTTTCCTGCCTAGACAGGGGGTTGGACTAGAAGACCTCCAAGGTCCCTTCCAAGTCTGCTATTGTATTACTTTTCTTTTCTCTATACTGAATTTCCTTTTGTTAGATAGGCCCAGGGTTCAAGTCCATCTAGATCCATCTGGATCTTGAGCCTAACTTCTGGGGTGTTGGCTATTCCGGTCAGTTTAGTGTCATCTGTAAATTTGATTAGTTCCCTATCTATCCCTCATCCAATCATTGATGAAGATGTTGAAGAGTATTGGGCCTAAAATGGAACCTTGGGGTCCCCCACTGCTTGTTTCCCTCATGTAGATGTAGTTCCACTGAGGACCACAGGCTGAGTCCATCTGGGGACGATACTGTCTATCCCACATACTTTTAGCTTACCAAGAAGTAGATGGTGGTTTACTTTCTAAAGTCCAAGTACTGGAAACTATGTGGAGTGCATTTCACTAGTCCACTAATTTAATAATTTTTGGGAAAGAAAGAAATAACATTTATTTATGATGTGTTTTTGGATCCTTCATTAGTTGAAGTAAATTGTCAATATGAAGAGAGAATAACAAGGGTTCAAATATGCATCCTTCCCTTCCTCCTTGGTAAGTATCAATCCTTCTTCTCATTGCTCCATTGAGCCCCAACCTCCCTCTCAAACAAGGACCTGGAGAAAGAGCCTGGATCAGGACTAACAGGTGGAGCTCCATTTTGAGGGCAATCAATTTCCTATATAATATTTCTCTGTTAATTATGACAAATGCACTAACATCTAGAAAGCCAGCAAAACCGTGTTTTACTTCGCTGATATAGATGAGATATTTCAAGACAAATTTGTTACCAATATTAGATTATTGACATGCAATATTTCTTATAAAATCTATATAGCTATTCACTACCTAAAACCTTCTGTTTCTTCTGCAAGGAATGCATTTTTCTCAAGTTTAACTAAGAGGATCCAGGCATACATTTCAGCCACAATATCTGCTAGTCTATTTCGCCTATAATTGCTAGAGTCCTTTTTATTCCACTTTTTAGATAGATAAAATGCTACTGTTGCCAACTTCAGTCGGACTGGATATTATTTATATGTGGAAATGAAGATGCCAATAGAGGCCCCAACAACCAGGGATGTTTTTTGATCAGTTAAATAGTTGGTAGAATGTCTTCTCTGGGGAATGTATTGCTTGCATTTCAGGCCTTTTATGATTAATCTCAACATGAACGTAATGGGGTAAAATATTGTCATTTTTGCTAATATGGAGAAAAGCAGCTCTTGAATTCCATGGAAAAGACATGATTGCATCTACTGCTCACCCACCACCACCCTCCCCTCACTTTACCAGAGAGAGAAAAACACACACAAACCTGTGGGACTTTGTAGGTGCCTCCTAATGTTGACATCTGGAAGGAGATGTCCCATCTAGCTCCATCAAGAAGAGCCAGAAGGTTTTCCTTCCTTCCACAGCCGTAGTTGGGGACATTGGCTTCTCCAGTGGAGAGAATGTCCAGCAAGGCATCTGAAGTGTGGAAAGTGCTCCAATAGTTGTCATGGAGGTTGTAGCCAAGTGTGAAATTGTGCAGGAGCTGGGAATTGTTGTTGACCATTTGAATGTTGAAAATGAATCTTAAGGCAACTGGAAAACCATAACCATCCCTATTGTAAAAAAAAAAAATGTTATTATAATGGGCAGCAACAAATACTTTAAAATAATATATAAGCCTCCAAAAGCCTACTGAGCCTTAAGCCAACATTGATCCAAAAGCAATGATCGGTTACACAAATATGGGAATGGGCTGAGTTACAGCAACTACAACTGGTTCCACCACTACTTTAAATAACATTCATTATTCAAGTGATAAATTAAGGATCGAACTGAGAAAGGAAAATAATCTTTAGCTTCTTCATCTATTTTTCAGGCCTATTTTTCGATTTGTTTCTTTCACAAAATCAGAGAAAAGAGAGAAGCCATGGAATTCAAAATCATTCAGGAAATTAGACATAATCTCCAATATAGGAATAAATGAAAAATAAAAGCAGAAAAGAATGCAAGTGTTAGAATGGAGGGAGTGCAACTCTATCACCCTGAATGACTTACCGATCATGAAAAACCAACTGAAGAGAAGGAGCCACGTTGAAAAGCAAGTTTGTATGCAATATTTCATTTCCAGTGGTGACTGTACCAATGAGATGGTCTCCTGGGCTGTAAAAGCTCTGTGATCGTTTTCCATCCTGGTGCTCCAAACTCTGCAGGCATTTCATTCTCAGCTTCCCAGAGAGTGGATGGGACACCAGCAGCATCAGAAGCAGAAGCAGGAGGTCCATCATTCATGGGGTGAACCAATGAATCCCTTTTCTGTTTCTAAAGAAGAATTAGAAGAATTCAAAGGACTCTCACAAGGTGGAATGTGATCCAGTGTCTTTCCTGATTGAAACACAGAGAAACACTCAGCTTCATCTGGAAAGGAGAGAGACGGACATTCAAGAGCACAGACACTGCCTGTCCCAAAACTCCATATTTCTCTGCCCAAAATCTCCCCTGGAGGATTCGGCCAAAGAACAGAGCTGAAACTTTTATCATAATTCTCCCTCTCAGGAGGGATCCCTGGCTAATTCAACCAGTTCTTGGACTCAAAAATTGTTGGGAAATTCTGTAGAGGGAAATGAAAGGGAAATAATCCCCATGTGATTCATAATAACAGGGGCAGATATTGAATTAAAGCCATCATCTAGAATTGAGAGATTTGGGGTCTCCATGCTTGAAACTGAGCCCAGAGGGAATACACAGCACCTGTGGCTGAAGAAACAAATAAATCTGAGATTTGTTGGCATAGTGATAAAAGGCAAAACTCCAGGGACCAATTAATGGCAGAGCATATCACAGAACTGAAATAGTTGGCAGTTGAGTTGGAACAAAAATGTACTTTATTTTGAAAGCTAATGCTCAAGGGCACCACACAAAAGGGCTGATGCTATAGTATGGCCTGTCTCCAAGAACAAAATCAACTTTATTGAAAAACTAGTTACCAGAATTTTGCAAAGTTAAAAGAGAGAGAGGGGGGGATGGGGGGAGAGAGAGAGGTTAGAAAAAACGAAATCAGGGCTGCCTCTCACCCCATGGAATGAACGCAGGAAGGAAGGAGAGGGGGAGGGGGGAGAAAAGTTTTAAAAAATGAGTGAAAAGAGGTCAAAATCAAGGCATGAAGTAAGCATGCCTTAGGAGATAAATGCCTCTTTGCTGATGTTGTGATATTACTTTTATAGTTTCAACTTGGATTGTTGAGAAGAGTTGGTTCCTACTGTGCTAATAATTGTTTTAAAATTAATAAATGAAACTCAACAGTTAGGGTGTTTAGAAAATAACATTATAGCCATAGAAGGCTATTTGATGATGAGTCAATAGAGTGAATTAACATCTTTCCTTATTTAGGGTAGTTTTCTCCAGAACTGAAAGTTCACTCACTCTTGTTCAATGAAGCGCCTTTAGAGCAGGGGACTCAGTGAATTTGCTGCTTCAATTTTAAAAACCATCCAGCTTCCTTAGCCCAATATATTAAAGTCTGTATTGCCAAGCTCCTATATCAAACTATAGTTAAAATAGTTCATGCTTAGTACAATTCCAGTCCCAGCATCTGAAGAGTATCTTAGAGATGGATAAAAGAACTTTAGCTTCTGCCCTCAGAACTAATTTAGGAAGTTGTTCATTTCTTTCTCTCACTAAAATTAGGGAATATTATTATTGATCTAAAATGAAATTAGTGGAAAATGAGAGAACCCCCAAATCTGGTCTGTCAGAACCAACAAAATTTCAATTACAGCCCACTTTCCTTGAACATCTGACAAATCCTATTAGGAGCTGTGGTTTCCCTGTCTCTTGCGTCCTCGGAGAACAAGTTCAAGAGAAGGCTGCACAAAGAATCTGGGATATCCGAGCAGAGAAAGATACACCCAACCTCAGTAAGGTTGGCACATTGAAGTGGATGAGCTGCTACAAACAGACCCCCCAAATTTCCAAGTATTGAGACACAGAAATACCTTAATATCTCAGGGTCATATTTATTTGAGCAAGGTTTGAAAAGCTAGTCATAATGGTTAATTAAAGAAATATAATCAACTGCTTATAATGAAAAGGATTTTATCTGTGGAGCCCCAGTTAAGAAGATGTCATGCATCTTAATACATCTGTTATTGGAATGTCTACTGTCTAAGAAAGAGAAAGATCTTGGACTGCATTGTTAGACAAATGACCCATTGCTTAAAGCCAAACAATTGATTTCCTGGGTGGTCAGAATTCCAAAATTACATATAATGCAGCCCCTTATTGGAGCAAAACTCTTCCATTGAGAACTGGATATGTGGGTATGACTGTGGCAAATTTTAAGGGTAATGCATAAATATGTTTTCCAGTCTTTATTCATATTCTTTCTCACTTATTTTTTTTATTACTTTCCATTTTTATATATCGACTTATTGATGCTCTGTGTTCTACATTATTCATCTTGACATGGCTTAATGGCTAATTGACAATAAATTCTTCTAATAGGTTCCTGAGAACCAGGTTGGATTTATTAAAAGCTAACGTTTTGGATTTGATCTAACCCCCAATATAACACGGCATTCTTCATTCCTTTTTTAGATCAGTGATAGAATTGCTTCAGATACCCTGAGAAATAAAAATCAGTTCCCATTTTTTCACCAGATGTTCCCCAAAGAGGGATTCCAGTACCCAGTAATTGTCCAGCAGCTCCTCCATTTCAGATGGACCCTGATTGGCCTCTTTGCTTCAGACACCGAGAAGGGAGACAATTTCATGAAGATTTTCACCCCTATGCTGGTCAGGAATAGAATTTGTGTTGTTGTATCACAACGATTCTCCACAGATGGAAATACAGCTGCCCTCTCTAAGTGGAGACAAGTCAATGTCTTTGTTCACTTCCTGGAACATGTTCCTCTTGCAAACAGACTTCTTCCTTTCCATTCAGCAGTTGCACACTTGTCAGGACCCACTGAAGGAAAGTTTGGATCTTGTCAATCTTGAGTGAAGCGACAATGAGAAGGCACAGGCTTTTCAAAAATGTCCACAGTATTTGGAACTTTGCTTTTCAGGAAGAAAGTCCTAAGGATGATCCCTTTGAACACAGTTTCTTTGCGGGACCTCAATATCAAGATGAGTATTTTCACTGTTCTGTTTCAAAGTCCATCTGCTCGGTCAAAGACAGGGGAAGATGCCCCCAGAAAGCCCCAATGGAGACCCAGTGGAAATGAAACAGGATCCAGTTCCTAAATAACCCCAATGTGTACAGTATCACCAAGACTCTGGCCCAGGCCTTGAATGCTGCCTATTCCTCCATTCTGAGGAGGAGAAACAAAGGGGTCGAAGAGAGTTTGGGGCCTCCAAGGCTGCAGCCGTGGCAGGTAAGGGGTCCCGATAAGGATCCATCAGATTCCCTTACTTTTTAGGAAGCATCCAAAGGAGACGGAGGGGAACCATCAGAGCTCTTTCGGGTAAAAAGGCCAAGAGTTGGGGGCAATTTAATCATTCATGGAAAGGGGTGCTAAACACTGCTAATTTTAAAACCATGCATACATTTTTCAATAAAATACTGTAGGCAGGGGTTTGAAATTAGCACCATAGAATTTTATATTTATACCTTTGAAGGAAACTCTGAGACCATCTAGCTCAACCCCTCCTCTCTGCAGGAATTAAAGCTTTTCTGTCTGATGACTGCTTGGTCTTTGCATGAAGATTGTAGGAGCTGAGCAGGTGGGGGCTCAATGCATCATCTTGTTAGAAACATTATATTCCAACAACTCCATTCCCCCCTCCCTCCCCCCATGGATTTTGTTGACTTTGAGATCAAGTGCTGTTCTTGGCTACTTGCGCCTGAGAAAGACAAACAGCGAAGGGGAGACTGAACTCCTCTGCTTCTCTGAGTTTCCTCTCTTGTAACAGAGTTCATTTTTCCATGCCTGACACTCTGGGATAACAGTAAACAGATCTTAAGCTTCTGTGTGACATCTTTCCACTATTGGAAGTGGGCTGCATCCTCCATTCGCCAATTGAGAGATTGTCCTAGAATATCTAGTTAACCGAAGAGAAGGATTAGGAGGGACATAACAGATGTACCTGAGAGGCTGCCCTAAAGAAGAGGGGTTTCATTTATTCTATAAGGCCCCTGAGGGCAGGGCAAGAAGCAATGGGTGGGAGCCTGTTAAAGAGAGATCCAACCGAGAAGGAAGGAGAAATTTCCTGACATCGAGAACTATTTAATGGGTGGAAGAGCTTGCCTCTTGGGCTTGTGGATTCTCCATCACTGGCAGCTTTCAAAAATAGGCTGCGTAACCATTTGAGTGGGATGGTATTGAGTAAGGGGTTGGCCTAGAAGACCAAGATCCCTTCCAGCCCTCTGACTCTATGACTGCATGGAAGGATGGTCCCAGGCTCCCTCTGATTTTCAGCTGCCTTATTTCAATAGGGCCCTTTGGCAGCCAAGATGGCAGCAGCTTCCTTTCCCCTTTCTTTCCCTTCCTGAGCCAGATATTCTGCCACGTCTTCCCCAAGGGTGGTGCCTACAAGGGGACCTTAAGTTGGGGTTTCCCCAGACAAGAATATTTGCTCTGCTGTGGCTTCCAATCAATGACTATGTTGAGATCATTTCACCAAATGTTCCTATCCAGTTTGGTATCCTTCATCCCTTTTCTCTTGCATCACATTTTACTTCTAAGTGGAGATCTTTTCACTTCTCTCTCTCTTAAATCCCTTTTGGGGGTTTTTCAGACAATTTTGGTGAACCATCAAGATGTTTTTTTGAATTTTATGCCTGGGTCTAAGTTATAAATAAATAAATGATTTAAGAAAAGGTGCAAATGAAATCTTAATAAAAATGTTCTTATACAAAATAGCATAATTTGTTAAGTCCTAATTGCTAAAATTTACATACTTTTGATATGACATCAAAATATATTAAAAAGTTGATATAAATGTTGCATCAGAAAATCATATTTTATCAACTACCCGCCTGCATTAATGGCAATATAGAAAAATAGATGATCAAGGACTAATTGTTATTCATAAATTCCCAATTTTATGAGGGACATTGAAATTAATTATCTCAATTAATTAGTTATCAGCAAGTAGGTTGTTACTACTTTGCTGAAATCTTTACATCACCAGCATTTCCACAATCTATTAAGGAAGTGTAATGACATGTGCAAATATAATATACCAACATCTTCACCAGGCTAGAAAGTTGGAGATCCTGAGTTCAAGTCCTGCCTTAGCCATGAAAGCCAGCTGGGTGACTTTTGACTAGTCACAGGGTTGGTGGGAGATTTAAACTTTCAGACTTGCGAGATTGTCTTGATGTGGCCTTCCAATAAAGTCGAGTCACCTCATGTGGTTGTGTTTCCTACCTGGTGTACCTGGGAGAAGATTAGCCTGGCAACTTTCTTCTTGACAAATTCACGTTTTCTGGTAATCCCCCTGTTTTTCCCAAGGAGTTTACAAATAATCTCTTTGTTTGTTTCTTTGTTCAATTTATTTGTAGTCTGTTCTAAAACATTCTCTTTCATAGAGAAATTTGATCAATGATATTTCATCAATACAAATGTAGTTTTTAAATATATGATTGACAAATTTTGCTGAACTTTTGTCAGTTTTGAAGACAGGGATAACACTTATGTCCTAACTCACAAAATTTGCAAATTAGACAACTCTAGGAGAAAGATTCACATGTGAAAAGACCATGAGTGGTAAGAAACCAAGCTTCCTGCTTTTAACCTTCATGGGTGTTTCTATTCCAGTTCCATCCGTTTCTGGAGACGAGTGAATTTTGCAATCTTTCCAAGAAGAAACTGTACCTGGATCAAAATGGAGATGTAGCTGCAGATTTGAATATCATAAGATGGGTTACTTTCCATAAGAAGGATGCCATTAAAGAGCAGCTGGGGAGTTTTCAAAGAGAGAGACTTATTATCAGCCAAGATGCTCTTTTACGGCTCAAGTTGCTCAACAAGGTGGGTGAAATATCGGTATCCTTTCTTTATTTTTGAAAGCTGTTGAACCCGTTTCAAGTTGGCTAAATCTGATCCTTAAGGGGAAGACCTTCAAAGAGAATTGAATATTGGAAACAGAACACATAGAATCTTCTTAGACTGCTTGGAAGGCTTCCATACTATTGACCAAGGTATCCTTTACATGCTGTAGCTTGAAACATGATTTAGCCATGCCCAACTTGGGATGCTGCTGACCGTTTAGGATTTCAATCAATCAGAATAGAGCTGGGATTCATTCTGAAGCAAGTAGATTTGCTTTTCTTTGGCTCTTGCCTACTATCTAAGTGGAAATAATATCTCCTTTCAAATAAAATAAACTTTAACAATTATTCCAATATCATAATAGTGTTATGTCCAATGTTCCCTCTAAGGTGCGTGGCTGCGCGGCCGCGCAGGTGGCAAGAAAACACCGCGCAGCAGTTTTGAACTGCTGCGCAGTGATTTCTATTGCCACAGGCTTTGGAAGCTGGGGAAGTCCTTTGCAGGCAGCTAGAATGGGCCGCCTGCAAAGGACTTCCCCGGACTTGCTTTGAGGACCCGGGGCGACTGAGGGTAGCTGTGAAGCCCCAAAGTCCCCGCCGCCACTGGAAGAACTGCTGCCACCTCCTCCTCCTCCTCTAAAGCACTGCCGGATTTGGCGCCTGGCGCTGCGACTGACTTCAAGCCGGCAAAGCTCCAGCTGGCATCCCCGCGGGTGGTAGCACCGCCTCCCCTCCGCTCGGAGCACCTGAGCTCAGCGCCGTGTTACCCCTGCCCCCTCCTCCTCCCCTGTGCTTTTGAGGAGCCATGAGGCTGCGGGAGCCAGTAGAAAGGCGGGGGGGTGGGAGCAGGGGGAAAAAAAGCCTCATGGCTCCTCAAAAGCACGGAGGAGGAGGAGGGGGCAGGGGTAACGTGGCGCTGAGCTCAGGTGCAAATCTGGTGGTGCTGTTGGAGGAGGAGGAGGTAGCAGCTCATCGGCATCTCCAGCAGCAGCCCTGCCCACGATGAAGAAAGCAAAGATGGAGCAGATCCACGCAGATGACGTTGCTGCAACATGACTGGAGGAATTCTGGGAGTTGAAGTCCACAAGTCTTAAAGCTGTCAGGTTTGAAGACCCCTGGGGTTTTTTCCCTAAAGGATTAGTGGTACAAGGGTCTTGTAACTTGACAGCTTTAAGACTTGCATGCTTCAAATGCCAGAGTTTCTGAGCCAACATTTTGGTTGCTAAGCAGGAGCGTTGTTAAGTGATACTGATATTATATAACACTTTGAATTAAGCGGGTACCTTGAAGAATGAGTTTCAAATAATACTGATTTCGTTGTTGTCTTAGGTGACATCTGTGAAAAAAATTCAGGTGCTCAGGCATGAAAATGTGCCGCTCAAACACTATACTTTTCTGCTCACATTGAAAAAAAATTAGAGGGAACATTGGTTATGTCTCATGTTTTTACATTTATTCTGGCTGTAAGCTGCTCCTTTGTGTTCAGGTCTGGCCTCAGAAGGATAATGTAGCTGATGGAGCAGATGACAATTTGGACTTCAGCACAAGAAAGGATGACGGAGTTGGCCAAGCTCTTCCCCAACCATCTCTTCACTCGGTTTCCTGGTTTTGTGGCCAGGAAAGCCAGCACCACCGTGATGGTTTTGGCCAAGAGAGAAGAAATGGCAACTGAGAAGATGATGCTGAAAACCGTTTGTCGGAGAAAGCAGGTGGCTTTCCTTGGTTGACCAATGAAGAGAAGAGGAGACAAGAAGCAAAGCAGGAGGGAGACCAAGAGGATGTAGGAGAGGTCCCGGTTGTTGGCTTTGACAATGGGAGTTTCTCCGTATTTAATGAAGATGATTAAAACAAGTCCTGTAGTTAGGAACAAGAGCAGGGCAAAAGAGACCAGGATGATTCCCAGATGTTCTTCATAAGAGAAGAAATTTATAACTTTGGGGATAAATTGGACTCTGTTCTCCTTTGGATATTTGTCATCTGGACATTTGGTGCATTTTTTTGTATCTGAGAAAGACAAAAAACAATATTTCTTTAATATTCTGTTTTTACATTTCAAGAAATACTTTCTTTCGACAACACCTTATTCCAGGAATATTTTCCATTCCACAGAAAAAATATGATAATATAATTTTCTAGTACTTTTATAGTTAAGGTATATGAAATTGGAGGGTTTCTAATGCATTTTGAATAAATAAAAATAAGAGTTGAGCTTCAATGAATTTTTTAAGTTATACTTTCTTCAAAATGCTGTGGATAAAATCCATTTCCACCAGGCCTTCCTTTCCTCTGGTTTCACCCACCTTCCTGAGGGTTCAGCAGCCTCCCCCCCCCCATTCTTTAGAGGTCTCTGCCCACCTGAATGCTGTTCGGGGTCTGATGAGAGCATTAAAAGAAAGTGTGTTTTTCTTAGAGGCAAAACTGGGAGCCAATGAAGGAGACTATTTGTAGCTCAAGGTTGATCTGAGGCCCCTTGGGCTCTAGGAGCTTCCTTGTTTTCTTGCAGACGTTTCATGACCCATCGAGGTAACACCACCAGGGCTAGAAGCATGAGAAGCTGAGAAAATGAGGTGTGAGTGTATTAATTGGCAGTGGAGTGTGGCGTGTCCTCCGCGGGTGGGAGGTTGAAGGGGTGACTGGCGGGCTCCTCCCCAAAGTGCAGCTTAACGGTCGATGGAGGGGTGTGCGTGGCTTGTTCCTTCCTGCCCTGGGTACGAGGGAGAGGGGCAGGCAAGGGACGGGCGCTATGGCTGGAGGTCCGGGCAGGGAGAGGGGGCCATAGGGGGCACAGCAGCAGAGCCTTTTGTGCTTGGGGAGGGACAAAGGAGCGAGGCAGGGATGGGCAGTCTTTGTTTGGTAAGGGCAGAGTATTCTCGGTGGGGGTTGGTGGGAGGTTGGTTGTGGGGGCTGTTTTTGTGGGGGCGTGTTGTGTGTGGGTGAAAGAGAGCATTTGAGGAGGAGGGGGCTTAAAGCCAGGGAGGGAATGAGAGGAAAAGCGAGAGCAGCGGGCAAAGTGCCTGAGAAAGGCGGCAAAGGAGCCGCAAGAGAAGCGAGTTCAAGGGGCCAAAGAACTGCCATTGTACCGCAGCATCTCCGGGGCTCAGCAGGGATGCGGAGAGTCTCACCTGGAGGGGCGACCAGGGCGAGCGCTGCAGGAAAGCCAACTTGTCATCAGCAGGGGAGCCTTTCCCTGCCTCTTTCTTCCGCCAAAGAAAAGCGGGGCTCTCTGCATTTCCCCCCACTTCTCAGAATCCCAGCCCCTCCCATCCCTTCGCCCCCCCCCCAAGAGTCCCAAAACTCTGAGCGCTCGGAAGCCTCTGGACGCTGAGCCTCAAGGCAGATGGTTGTGTCGTCTTTCCCCCACTCTTCCTCCCCTTTAGCCGAAAGTTTCGGCCCCACCAAGGCCCCTCTGCTGCCCCCACCGAAGGACTCCGCAGCCCCGGAGACACTCTGGTAGCAGCGCCCTTTGGACTCCAGCCAAGCAGCCGGGCAGAGCTGAAGGGCCCCTCGGGGACTCTGCAAGTGGGCCCTTCCTGATGGGAATTCAGCTCTACCTTCACAGGAGCCTCTTCCTTCCTCCCGCCCAACTTCTCAAAGTAGCTGGGATCCCACTAGATCCCTTTCCCTTTTAACTGCGGCTGGGATCTCCATCTTCCTGGGGCAGATCGAGGCTCCCAGGGATTTTGGGTTCCTTATTCAGACAAGACTAGCTAGGTGGGTTTTGCTCTGCAGTGTAAGGGCTACATAATAAGACAACTTCACAAATAGGCTGCAGACACTGACTAGACACTGGCAGCTAATCAGGGAGGAAAACTCCGTGGAAGGAAAAGAGGAGGAGGGAGAGGGAGGGAGGGAGGGAGGGAGGGAGGGGAGATTCATTGTGTGAGTCCCTTCTGAAGAGGCCTTCTGATTGGTTTGCTCTCTGAAGTTGTGAGTGGGTCAGGCTGATTCTTCTTCAGTTATTTCTAGTTGCAAAATAATCCAAAGGGAAGGGAAGGTGAAGGGGTTTATTTCAGTTCCCTTTTCTTCTCCTTTCTGTTTCCCTTTTTCCCTTTCTCTTCTTCCAATTCCCCTTCTGCTTCCTCTTCTCCTTTCTCTTCCTGTTTCCTTCCATTTTGCTCTCTGCTTCCCTTCCTGTGTCTCTATCCTTTGCCTTCCCCTCCCCCCAAAACTTCCCCTCCCGCCTCCATTCAGCTGACACAGAGTTCATGCCTCAATTCCTCAATCATTAGGATAACCTTGATCATCTCTTTGGACAGGAGACCACACAGAAATGACACCTTCACTTTCTTTATTTAACAGAGTGATGAGATCCATCAAAATTTCAGATCCTTATAAAAATCTGTGTCAGAGATATAAGAAAGGAGCAGCAGGATGCCCCACACGGCCTCTCAGGACCACTTCCACATTATTATGACTCCAGGACTCCATTCAGACGATTCCCGGTGCCCGGAGTCTATGAGGGTCCAGACGGAGAGGAACCAGCTCCATGTCTCTTTGAAGGCTGGGAAGAGGCCGGGACCAGGAGACTTGCCAGGGAGGCTCCCCACAAAGGACTCCGTAACCCTTGAGACCTACTAGTCCCTCCGGGGAGGGGAGGGCAGAGCTCTGGCTAGAAGGGGGAGGGGGCTGGGGAGGGGCAAGTGGGAGCCATCTCAGTGGGTGAGTTTAGGATCTGTGGGGCAGAGTGAAGCCCTCTTTCCGTCTGTTGGGCCCTTTGGGGGAAAGAGGTTTTCTGCCACTGGGCCAAAAAGACTTTGGAGTCCGATCTTTCCTGCAATTCTGAACCTTCCCAGCTGCCCTGTCTGCCTCCAACCTCCCACCTCACAAAATAGGAAACCTCAAGGGAAATGAAGTGAATGGAGTCAGTTCTAAGAAAGGAGCAGACGAGAGGATCCAGGATGGAGAAGGGAGGGAGGGGAGATGGTGGATTGAGGAGGTCTGTGTGGTAGACAGGAGAGAGAGGGGGGATCATACCCCTCCCCCTCTGTTGAGAGAGGGATGTTCAGTTTTAAGATAGATGGCCTCTTGGGCCCCTCTTTCCAACCAGGGGTCTCCTCTTTACTTTACTTACTTTACTTTATTTCAAACTTTTATACCGCCCCCTCTCCCAAAAGGGACTCGGGGCGGTGTACAGTCAGATTAAAACACATAAATACATGGGAATAAATGCAAACATAAATAAATACTAAATACTTAAAAGAGGAGGCTGTAAAAAAAACTGTACCTAAAGTAAAGCAATTAAAACAATGTTTAAAAATAACCCCTAAAAATACCCAATTAAAAATATCTGCCAGGAGGTAAGATAAGACTATGAATGGGCCAAGCTGGCTAAACGGAACAGGTGAGTCTTCAGTTTTTGTCGGAAGGAGCGGAAGTCGGTGGTGGTTCTGATATCGGGGGGGAGGTCATTCCAGAGGGTTGGGCCCATCACAGAGAAGGCTCTACTCCTAGGCACCGCCCGTTGGCATTGCTTAGTGGACGGCACCAGGAGGAGTCCCTCTCTGTGAGAGCGTCCAGAGGGTGGACTTTGCTCTCTCCCAAGACAGCAACACAGTCCTTTCCCCAGTTCCAAGGAGACCCCCCCCCCCATTTCCCCTCTGATTCAGGTGACCCTGAGGGGGCAGATAAACCCCCAGGTGGCCTCAAGGCCTCTCAGAGAGCTCATGGCTGACCTCCACAATGCTGACCACCAAACGGCTGCAAAGAGGACAAATCCTTCCATTCCCCACCATTCAGTCAGAACTGAAGAAGCTTCTTGGAGGAGAAGCAAAACGTTTTCAAGGAAAAAAACGAAGAAATCCCAGCTGTCTTTTGAAAAGCACCTTTGGGATGTGCACTGAAGATGCCCCAAAGAAGGATGGGGCTTTTGAGGTCTGTTCCATCTCTAAACAAGGAAAAGGGATGAAGTGGGAGAGCCTTTGTTTTAGGCTGCACCTCAGGTCTTGTGCAGGAGGTGCCCTTTGCAAAGAGCAGGTGAGCCTGTCAGGCCTTCTTAGCCTCCCATCCCTGAGCAGGGGTGTCCTCTGTGCTTTCCCTGCCACAGCTGGCTGCTGGGGGGTTTCAGGCAGACAGAATTTAACAGAATAGCAGACTTGGAAGGGACCTTGGAGGTCTTCTAGTCCAACCCCCTGCTTAGGCAGAACCCCATGGATTCCCTACTGCTGAGTGACACTCAACTGTTAACCTTCCCTTCTGAGCTGAAAGGGGGGGGGATTCCAAGGGAGGGAGGGGTCAAGGGTTGAGTAGAGGGAGAAGTGTTGTTTGACCTCTAGGTTACCTGGATACCTGGATTCTGTTGGAACTCTTTTCTGTTGATGGGTGGGGCCATGCAGGCTATAAAAGCTTGACTGGATGAGAGAGAGAGAGACAGAGAAAGACAGAGAGACAGAAGAGAGACAGAGAGAGAAAGAAAAACAGAAAGATAGAGAGAGACTGAGAAGTGAGTAGGACTTGGTTTCTGGTTTCTGGTATTTTTTTTTCCTGCTTGGGAGTTTGACCTTGGGATGAATACCTTAGTTGTTGGGGAAGCACCAACCATTGAATCCAGAAATTGACTCTTCTTCCTCCATCCCTTTTCTCTTTCAGAAATGGATCCAAATGAGCAGCTGCGGCCATCTAGCGACAGACCCCAGAACGTCCTTGGGGACCCCTGGAAGGCCACTTTGTTTCTCCTTGGGGTCTATGTATTCGTTGGCCTCTGCGTATTTCTCCACCTATGCAAGTAAGTTGCTCCTGTTAAAGGGAGTATCATCACCACAACCTGGGGAGCCCTGGGGCACTGAAAGCCCCCCAAAATATTGGTGCAACTAATTGGAGAAAGTATAGAATCCCCCAGGGCTGGAAGGGACCTTGGATGTCTTCTAGTCCAACCCCCAATCTTGAAAATCTGGAGCCCCCATTATGAATTATCTTTGTTATCATTGTTAAGAAAACAATGTACCATTCAATTATATTTGATTCTTTTCTTCTTCTTTAATCCCCAGAAAAAGGTGTCTGCAAGTGTCGCCAGAAAAACGAAATGAAGATGTGGAGGCCGCCATAATCACGGTGGAACCTTACATACCGGAACCCATCTACCCCAACATCCCCATCATTGATGAACAAAGGATGTCAGACGTTCTGCCTTGCACGACAATGTGATGGTTGGTAAGTGAACTAATTTGGTTTTCTTTATTTTTCTATTTTAAAGGTATTCTGTTGTTATTATTGTTGTTGTTGTTATTGTTATTTAATTCTTAATACATTTTGTTGTTTTGCATTTCTTGCTTTTGGGGTTTTGTGTGGGGGTGGTTGGACTATGGATACTAATAGGAAAAAAACTAGGAGCCTTTAATTTGATTGCTCTGTTTTTTATTGTTTTGTTTCTATTTCATTATTCTTAAAATATTCAATCTGTGTTTCTTTTGCCCCAGGACAAATTGCAGCAACCATCACATTGTTGACCAGGGCTGAACGTCTGACATCGTCTCCCATCAATGATGGGGATGTTGGGATCGATGGATTCCGGTATGGAGGTTCCACAGTGATGGAGGCCTCCTCATCTTCAGCTGGTGATTCTGGTGACACTTGCAGCACCTTCAACGCAGAGGCCAAATCATACATGGACCCCAAGGATGACAAAAGTCATTTTCCAGAGTCCCTGAGGAAGTTCTGAGGACTCTCACTGGATGGCCGCACCAATTCTGACAGATGGACCTGATGGATGGACCCGTGGCTGGATGAGTAACGAGCACAGAGCTCCACTTCGACTCAGAGGTGACCTCCTCACCTGGCCTAAACCCCATTGAGATCTTGTCGGTCCTCCTTAAAGGGGAGATTTATGGTGAAGGGAAACAGTTCACCTCTCTGAACAGTGTCTGGGAGGCTGTGGTGCCTGCTGCACAAACTGGATCCTCAACAGATCAAGAAATGGACAGACTCCATGAATGGAAGGGTTAGGGTTAGGGTTGGTTAGAATGGTGGCTATATTGGTCACTTATTTCTTTTTGTGAACTTTCAGAAATGTTTATTTGTACATTTTGAGTTGTTTGTTTATTATTCTGTAAATAAATGAGTGTATGGGCAAATTTCCATTTTGTTGTGTAATAATTCTGCAGACTCATAGTTGCCCAATAATTGTGCAGACACAGATATTCTCCTAAGAAAGCCAAAACCTCACTTTTACTTTCTTCAATGTTCAGGTTTGAGGTTTATTAACATTTTGGATTGACCGAGAACACTGGAGTTGTTCAATAACACAATTAATCCTCCAAAATACAGCTTGCCTAATAATTGTGCACAGAGTGCAGGTACCACTTTGGTGGGAAATGTGGTCCGTTTCATGGAGATGCTCAAGCCCCCTGCCAGTGCTGGACATGCTCGGATGGGACCCCCAACTGTGAGCAGTGGTGGGATTCAAATAATTTAACAACTGGTTCTGTGCCCTAATGAAGATTTTAAATATAAAAAATGGACATTAAATCTTATTTTGGGGGATGCCTCACTTTACAGCAGGTGGTATGGTGGGGGGACTGCACATAATTCAGCACCTGCCACCAAGATGCCCTCGCTGATGTTTCTGTACATTTGACTCATCCCATGGACAGTACAAACCTTATTACCTGTTAAGATTATAGAGAAGAGCAGACTTAACAGCATCAGAATGAGGATGGTATATATTTTATATGGTTTGTCCTAAGAGCATCAACCAGGCAGGGCAACAGAGTCATCTTGAAAAATGAATTTAAGTAGTAAAAACAGTAAAAATCTGGCTGTTTGAGATCCCTTGTCATCTGGAGCAGTGGTTCTTAAGCTGGGTGATATTGCCCCCAGGGACTAATTTTGTTTTTCAAGGGGGCGATGGAACGAAAAGGGGCAATTGTCCCCATGTTGACTTAGCTGGTGCAACTTATTCCACCCCGACCCAGCTCCCTCGAGACAGCTGAAGCTAGTGGGCAGCATCTCCCCTTGCCCCCTCCTCTCCTGCTGGGTTGCCCATTTTATTGCTGGGGATGCTTTGCTTAGAAAGCCTGGTCTCCTTGCATGGAGAGGGAGGGGGCCTCCCTCTGACACCCCCCCACACTTTGCTTTCTGCTGCCACAGGTCCCTTGAGATCTCTCAAGGCAGAGGTTGGACTCAACGGCTTCCTGCAAACTTTCTCCTCTGCGCTTCCACGTGCAGCAGCCTCGTCCTCTGCCTCCCAAATGCCAAGGATGCCTGGGATGGGGAGAAGAACGTCTCATTGGCGAGCTCCTCTCTCTCTCTCTCTCTCTCTCTCTCTCTCTCTCTCTCTCACACACACACACACACACACACACACACACACACATTCCAAACTTGATGCTTTTATCCACTCAGCTCTCAAAGGGCTCCTCCTCCTTTCAGGATTTCCCCCGTTACCAGGACTGACTCTCTTGAATAACCCTGAAAAGATTCCAAGCTTTTGTCTGAGCATCTTTCAGTTACACCAGTGATGGCAAAACTT
The DNA here is from genome assembly GCA_029890345.1 of Natrix helvetica helvetica. Lineage (NCBI taxonomy): Eukaryota > Metazoa > Chordata > Lepidosauria > Squamata > Natricidae > Natrix > Natrix helvetica. Next base: position 38,221 of record JAKRSI010000763.1, on the reverse strand, counting down.
TTTTGGCAAAAGCGGGGGGAGTGCAGGGGGGTCTTGTGCGGGCGTGGCACACCCCATAATGCCTCGCTGCCTCGCTCTCAGGTCGGGCAGGGCCATCCCTGGCAGGCGGTCTCTCTGAGCAGGGGCCTCTTCCCTCCCGGGCCACGTCGGGGCTCCGTCTGCAGAGGCTGCGACCAAGGAGAGTCTCGGGGGGGGGCGGGGGCAGACTCTGCAAAGTGGGCAAGCACTGCGGAGGGGGCGGCGGGGAAGCCGGTCTTGGGAGGAGCACATCAGGCACCGCCGGACTCTGGGACACGTTCTCTCCATCCAAGGGTGCAGCTGTCGGGCGGGGGAGAAACGGCGCCCGGCTCCGGGGAGGGAGGAAGGGAGGCCAAGAGCAGCATCAGCGGCGGAGGTGGGGGTGGGGCAACGTTGGAGGCTCTTGGAAGGGGGGGGGAGAGAGGGAAGAGAATCTCCTCTTTGGGGGGGAGGTTGAAGGTGTCAACATCCCCCCTTTTCTTGGCTGCATCCAAATAAGGCTGGAAGAGCCGCCGCATCCCCTGGAGCTTCTCCTCAGCCGCTTTCTCAATTCTGCCCCCCCCCCCCCCATGATCTGAAAGGACGACCCGACTTTCTCCCCCTCCACTTCCACCCCCCCATCACTTCCCCGGTCTTTGTCCGACCGGGCACTCCAAGGGCGGCGGTCCTTCTGCCTGCCGAGAAGCCCCTGGAGGGACAGCCGAGGGGCGCTGTCCCCCAAGGAGAGAAAAGCCCCCTTTCTGCCTCTGTTTTTCCCAGCGGCTTTTGCCCCGAGGCCCCTCAGCTCATTTCCCCCCCCCCCCCCCCATCTTCTGTATCCTTGGAAGGGGCAGGTGGGAGCAGTGATGACACAGCCGGCCCTTCTTCACTCCCCCAACTACCCCCCCCCCCCCCCCCCCCCGAGAAGGAGAGGTGTCCTCTCACTTGGGGGGAGTGCATAAAAATGACAGGACATCACATGGGGGGGGGCAAAACTATGCTTTTCATGGGGTTGAGGTGGAGCCGGTCCCTCCCACTCCAGACCTTCGCAGCGCCCAAAGACCGTGGAGGCTCCTGAGTGGCCCCGACTGACCGACTGACCGGGGTCCCTTGGGGTTTTTTTTCAATCCCAGCAGGATTAAATCCTCCTCTTTCTTCCCTCAGAGAATAAGAGAGGCCCCTCCTTTCCTTCCCCCCCCCCCAGGCTGCCAGAATCCCAGCTCCTCCTTTCCCTCCGCTCTGCCCTGCAGCTCCAGAACTCGCCCCCCAGGACAGCTCCCACTTCCCCCCCCCCATTTATCCAGAGCGTTGGCTCCCCAGAGGGACTGGTAGGTCTCAGGGGAACAGAGTCCTTTGTAGGGAGCATCGCAAGTCTCCCGGTCTCTTCCCAGCCTTCAAAGAGACGCTGAGCTGGTTCCTCTCCATCTGGAGTCTCCCAGCCTCCGATCGTCTGAATGGGAGCCCTGGGCTAATAGTGATGCAAGAAATGGTCCGGGGGGGGGGGGGGGGGGCTCTCTCAGCTCCTTTTTTAAATTCTCTCATACATATTTTATAAGTGCCTGAAATGATGATGAATGCCCATCTCCCTCTGTTAAATAAAGTCTCTTTTCTGAGTGGTCTCCTATCCAACGAGATACTCGAGGTTATCCTAATGATTGAGGAATTTGCCTTAACTCTGTGTCCGCTGAATGCGAAAGGGGGAAGAAGACGGGAAAGGGAAACAGAGTAAAAAGGAAACAAACAGGAAGGGGAGAGGAAAGGGAAAAGGAAGCAGAAGGGAAATTGGAAGAAGAGAAAGGGAAACAAAAAGGGGAAGAAGAACTGAAATAAACCCCTTCACCTTTCCTTCCCTTCGGATTATTTTGCAACTACAAATAGCTGAAGAAGAATCAGCCTGACCCACTCACAACTTCAGAGATCAAACCAATCAGATGGCCTCTTCAGAAAAGACCCCCATGCAGCTCTCTTTGCTTCGTTTGTTGGTCTCCTTCCCCCCCCCTTTCCCGTCTTTTCCTTCCTCCCGTTTTCCTCCCTCATCAGCTGCCACGGAGTGCCTGGAGGAGCCTATTTGTGACGTCCTCTTATTACGTCACTCTTACACAGCTGAGCAAAACCCACCCAGCCACTCCAACTCAACCACCAACCCAAAATCCCCGGGAGCCTCGATCAGCCCCGTGAAGACGGAATTGAAGAGAACGGGATCCAGCGGGAGGGAGCAAGAGCTTCCTAGGGAGGCGGAGCTGTCTGAATGGTCGTCAGGAAGGGCCACCTGCACATTCCCTGAGGGGCCCTTGTTAGATCTGGGCAACGAGAGACAGACTGCGGACACGAAGTGACTTAACAGCTCTTTATTAGTAGTAGTAGTGATCCAGCTTGCTCTGTGGTCGGAGGGTTCCCCTTTTATAGGGATCGGGTACGCCCCTCGACCAAGCAGAGGGATACCTGTTTCCCGCTGTAGTAGCGGACCAGAGGGGAGACTTATCTCGATATATGCTAATATCTAACACCCCTCCCCTCCTAGATGGAACGTTGCGGTAGGTAACATAGTCTTTTAGGTATGTGGGTGTTTGTCTTGCTCGGGAGGAACGTCGTAGTTCGGGTTGGTTTGAAGTGGTTGCAGGACCGGTTGCGGGTTGGTTCGAAGTAGTTGCAGGATCGGGTGCTTTTCCCATTTCCCGTTCTGAAGGTCTTGTGCCTTCGTTGCTCGGGCGTTCGGGAGTCTGTTCGGCTGCGTTGTCTGGGGGTTTCTCTGCTACGTGCGTGTTGTCTTGTCCCATGCTTGGCTCGCCGGCATCGTCGTTTCCTATGATGGGGGTTTCGCGTGGCTGACTTTCTGTAGACAGGAAACTCTCGTCTTCGTTCCGCAGGTCGGGGTGTGCTAGGCGACCCCGAAGTTGATCGATGTGCCTTTTCCAGTTCCGCCCATCTTCTAGTTCCAGCAGATACGATCGTGGACCCGTGATGCCAATGACCTTTGCCGGCATCCATAATGTTCCCCCTGCGTAGTTGTGGGCGTAAACTGAATCCCCTACTCTGAAAGACCGGATTTTGCTTGTAGAGTCTGGGGGAGCCGTGGCAGAGTAATTCGGGTGAAGCCGGTCCAAGTGAGACCGTAGGCGGCGACCCATGAGTAGTTCAGCGGGGCTCCTCCCTGTTGTTGCGCTTGGGGTAATGTGCTGAATTAGGAGGTAATGGTCAATGCGTGTTTGCCAATCACCCGGACCCATCCTAGCGAGGGCCTCTTTTGCGAATCGCACCATTCTCTCCGCCTGTCCGTTTGATGCTGGATGGAATGGCGCGACGAGGGCATGCCGAATCCCCAAACCTGCTAAAAATGTTTCAAACTGCATGGCCGTGAATTGGGGCCCGTTATCGGATACTAGGAGATCTGGCAGGCCATGGGTTGCGAACAGTCGCCGTAGAACCTTTATGACTGCCTCTGCCGTGGTTGAAGTCATTAGGACTACATCTAGCCATTTTGAGTATGCATCCACAACTATGAGGAAAGTCTGACCTTGGAATGGCCCTGCGAAGTCGATGTGTATTCGCGACCAGGGTGCTTTGGGTTTCTCCCATTCTGTGGCGGGCGCTTCCGGGGGTGCTGGTCTCGATTCCTGACATGGGTCGCAAGTGGCCACCCACTCCTCTATTTCTTTGTCCATGTTTGGCCACCACACGTAACTTCTTGCTAACGCCTTCATTCTAACAATCCCCGGATGACCCATATGTAAAGCATTCAATACATTTTTACGTAAAGCATACGGAATAACAACTCGATCCCCCCACAACAAACATCCCTGTAGCACTGAGAGCTCGTCCCGTTTTGACCAAAACATTTTGAATTCCGGGCCCACATTTCCCTTCGGCCACCCCCTCCAAACCCACGTTTGAACTTGTTTTATTAAATTGTCTTTAGAGGAGAACCTTGCAACATCGTAGGAAGAAAACCGGTCCCGAATCCAAACAGTCAATGAGCAATACCGGTACTTCTGGAGTGGGGTCTGGCAGAATGTCAGGTAATGGGCAACGGCTGAGTGCGTCTGCGTGTCCAAGAGTGGAACCCGGTCGATGAATCAATTTGTATGAATACGCAGCCAGGAAAACAGTCCACCTGGTCATGCGAGGAGAAAGGGAGACCGGAGTGGGGCGGTTTCCCGCCAGAAGTCCCAACAGCGGTTTGTGATCTGTGATCAGTTCAAAATCGCGGCCGTAGAGGTATTCGTGGAAACGCTTTACTCCCGCTACGGCAGCCAGCGCTTCCCTGTCCATTTGGCTGTAATTTCTTTCGGCCGATGAAAGAGTTCTGGAGTAGAACGCGATGGGTGCTTCTTTTCCGTCGGGCATCCGGTGGCTGAGGACTGCTCCAACTCCGAAAGGTGATGCGTCGCAGGTCAATACCAGCGGTAGGGTCTGGCTGTATTGAACAAGTAGTGAGTCAGTGGTGAGCAGGCGCTTTACCCCGGCGAAAGCTGCAGCTTCGGATCGTCCCCATTTCCATGGTGCGTTCCTCTGGAGTAGGCGGTGTAGTGGCTCAGCAACGGTCACCTTCTGTCTCAGAAAAACGCTGTAGAAGTTAAGTAATCCGAGGAAGGCCTGCAACTCGGTCTGATTTCGTGGTGTGGGGGCGTCCTGGATCGCCTTAATTTTCTTTGAAGTGGGGTGTATTCCCTGACCATCGATTCTATAAACCCAGGAATTCTACGCTAGGCACGTTAATTTGGCATTTTTCTTTTTTAAGGCGGAGACCCTTTTCTCTGATTCTGGCCAAAACAGATCTGACTCTTTTGTTTAATTGCTCCTCATTTGCAGCGGACACCAAGATGTCGTCAAAATAGGGGACGACTCCTGGTATCCCTTGCAAAAGTCGTTCCATGACGCTCTGGAACAATCCTGGGGCAATGCTTACGCCAAATTGTAGCCGGTTGCATTTGAATGCTCCTCTATGCGTCACTATAGTTTGGGCCTCCGCTGTGGCGCTATCAACTGGCAGTTGCTGGTAAGCTTGTGCCATGTCTAACTTTGCAAATACTTTTCCTGGCCCCAACGAGTGCAATAAGTGCTGTACTACAGGCACAGGATATGCGCTCTGTTGTAGCGCGACATTAATTGTGCATTTATAGTCCGCGCAGATGCGGACTGATCCGTCTGGTTTGACTGGGGTCACGATGGGCGTTTCCCAGCGCGCGTGATCTACCGGCTCAAGGATTCCTTGCTCCACTAACTTATCTATTTCTTTATCTATTTTTGGGCGGAGTGCAAAAGGCACTCGTCTCGGTTTAAGTCGGATTGGCGCCACTTTAGGGTCTAAATTGAATGATATTGGTTTACCCACATACTTACCAAGACCGGGGCTGAACACATCCTCGAACTCCTTAAAAATCTGTTCAGCGCTGCTGTTTCTCACAGCGTTGATTCCGGTGACTTCTAACCCCAGGGCTTCAAACCAATCAAGCCCCAGAAGGTTCTGCAATGGCGCGCTGGCGATGGTCACGGGCAGCTGGGCTTCGATGTCCTTGAAACGGATATGGAATGTGCCTTGGCCCACGATGGGGACTTGGTTCCCCTGGTAGTCTCGTAGCAGGACGTCTGGAGCGCGTAGTTGGCTCTTTCTGAGGCTAGGGATAGCCTGTTTCATGGATGCCCATGAAATGATCGTCAGGGTCAATCCTGTGTCGACTTCTAGCTCGCAGGGTGAGCCCTCCAAGAGGACTGTGACTCTCAGCCTTTTTGGCCGCTTAGGGAGGACCTGATGTATTGTGGTGAGATACGTTCGCAACTCCTCTCTCTGGGTCAACTCTATCTCATCGTCAACATCCTGAAAATACTCTCGTTGAGCGTCTTGATAGAACGCTCTTTCAGCTCTTTGTGTGTATTCTCTCTGGGGATACGCTCGCTCAACTCCTTGTGAGTAATCTCTCTGGGGATACGCTCGTTCAGCTCTTTGGAAATACTCTCTCTGGGTAAACACTTGTGGATTTCTCTCTGGGCGCCCTTTTTGATTTCGCCAAGCCCCTGGGTTGGGCTTCCGTTGGCGGTACATGGGTGGCTGCCGTGAGGCAGGGACTCCGCTCCGGCACACTCGTGCGATGTGCCCAAGTTTGTTGCAGTGCGAACAAACAACGTTCCTGAACCTACAAGTAGACCTGGGGTGATTCCCTCCGCAGCTTGCGCAGGGCGGCAAAACGGGATCCGGGTCTCCCCCCAGGCCTCACGTGACTGCTCTGCATCAGGTGACTGTCCTCGAACTCGGGATTCTCGAAGTCGGGGCTTGTGTCCTCGTAGTGAACTCTGGTTTGTCTTGGTGCTGGCTGGTTTACGTTGGCCCCTCGTTGTATGGTCACTGATGATTTCTCCGCTGACTCTGACGCTCTTGCTTCGTTTAACGCTGTCTGTAGGGTTAAATTCGGGTTTGCCAACAGCTTCTTTTGCAAAGAAATGTCTCTTAACCCACAGATGAGCTGCTCTAAGATGTGTGCTCTTCCAGATCTCTGTATTCGCAGTGAGTGAGTTGCTGCTTTTCGTAGGGCTGCAACATATTGATTGATGGATTCTCCCGCCTTCTGGGTCCTCATGTTGAATTCCTTGCGGCAGACATGGCGGGAAGGTTTTGGCGCGTAATGAGTTTGCAGAGTCTGTTGCAACGTCGTCCACGATACTGCCTGTATTGGAGTAGGCGCGGGGAGGTCTCTGGCCGTATTGAAGACTTCCTTTCCGCAGTAGCCGAGGAAGATGTTTTTCTTCCTCGCATCGGTGATCCCCGTGTATTCGTTCGCTTCGAGGAAACACTCGAAACGAATCATGAAAGCTTCCCATTCGTCTTTTGCTGGGTCGAAAGGAGCGGGGGGAGCATGCATCGCCATCTTCTCAGTTTGAATTTGCCGCGCTGCGGTGATCTGAGATGGCTGTCGGAATTACTGCCGAATTCCTGGGCTGGATCAAATCCGGAGATTCTGGAGGTAGCGTTCTTCGTCCTATCTGTCTCTCAATCCCATCCTCGTCGCCAATGTTAGATCTGGGCAACGAGAGACAGACTGCGGACACGAAGTGACTTAACAGCTCTTTATTAGTAGTAGTAGTGATCCAGCTTGCTCTGTGGTTGGAGGGTTCCCCTTTTATAGGGATCGGGTACGCCCCTCGACCAATCAGAGGGATACCTGTTTCCCGCTGTAGTAGCGGACCAGAGGGGAGACTTATCTCGATATATGCTAATATCTAACAGCCCTTCTGGCCCTCCAGCTCCGCCCGGCTGCCAGGCTGAAGTCCGAAGGGCGCTGGAACCGGAGCGTCTCGGGGGCTGCGGAGTCCTTGGGGGGAGGCAGCAGAGGCAGCGGCAGCTGGAGCGCTCACGAGTCCTTCGGTGGGGCTGAAACCTTCGGCTATTGGGGAGGAAGGGCGCCCCCTGTGGGAAGGGGGGGGAGTTTTGGAACTCTCGGGCTGAGCGAAGGGAAAGGAGGAGCTGCGATTCTGGCAGGTAAGTAAAGGAGGGGGGGCTCTCTTCTTCTTCTTCTTCTTTGGGGGAGGAATGAGGGAGGGAAATACTCACCTGTTGGCTGGCTGGCTCTTCTGCAGCCATCTCCCATCCAGGTGAGACCCTCCGCATCCCTCCTTTGTCTCATTAAAAGCTTCATATGTGGGGAGCTGGTTTCAAAGGACTACAAAGCCCCAGATCCTTTGAAGTTCGATGACAAATGTTTGATTTCTTCAGAGTAGATTAAATTGGGGGGGGGGGACACAAAGATTACCCCTCTTGGGTTAAAATGACTGATCAATATTGAACGAGTATATATATGTATGAATAAATTAGAAGATGGGATTAACGAAACATTGTTATTCTAGGAGAAATTTATATTAAGAGTTATAGATGTTAAATTAGCTTAGAAAATGGGATCAATGTGTTATTATTAATCTAAGAGAAATTTATATTGTGTTTGTTGGGAGGAGAGGGGTTACGAGTAATTTACTTTAAGACGGGGGAGGGGAGGGGGCAAAGTATTTGGTATAATATTTGAATGTGAATTTTTGCGGGGGGGGTTTGGGGGGGTATAGCATTTGTATGAGATTTACATTGTATGGCGGGGGGGTGAAAAGGGGGAAAATCTGTACAAAACTTTTTTAATAATAAAAAAATAAAAAATAAAAAAATAAAAAAAAATATTGAACGAGTGTGATTCGTTGAGGGAATATTTATCTCTGAAAAGAACACTGCCCTTCTACTGGGGTAATAATCCTTCCACATTATAGAGTGTGAAGTAACATAAATATAGTAAATAATGAAAGCAGTTGATGGGCTTAAAGTTTTTGTACAGATTTCAAACAGAGAGGAGTGTGTATTTATGACTCTGAGTGTTTGCCAATACAGATCATCCTTGCTTTACGCCAATTGAGAGGGGAAACTCTGTTGCTATGCAACACAATTAAGCAAGCCACCCCATAACTCCACCTTATAATTTCACGTCAGGTTCTTCATTGACTGCTTGGTGGAAGTTAGCGGGGAAGCATGGAAATGGAAATCACATGACTGTGGGATTGGGGAGGGGGGCACTCTCATAAATTCAAAGACTGTCCGTAATGTTACTTTTTCAGTGCTTGTCATAACTGCTAAATAATGGCTAAACAGGGCAGTTGTTAAGTGAGGACTGCCTCTATGCTTGGGTCCAAGTCAAATTAGGAAAAATGTCAGAGGCAACTTTCAAGAATGACCAGCTGGGTACATCGGCAGAAGGAATCCCTTGTTCTCATTCCACCCGAGAGAAATGGATTGTGTTGTTCTAGACCCCAGGAAAGCAATGCAGCACAACCTGTGTGCCCAGGAAGGCTGTGAAAGCAACTGGAAATGATGAATCTCCTTGCATGGTATCTGACATGTACACTTCTGTTGAAGCTATGCAATGACTGTCTTAAATACACACATTTAAAAAGCCTAATGTGTGTCATCCTTACATGAATGAAAGGAAAGGTCTTCCCTGAATGTTTACAGATGAAGAGGGAGTGTAAGTTGCTACTGATTTTTCACTCTTGAAAATGGATTCCTTCCTTCCTTCCTTCCTTCCTTCCTTCCTTCCTTCCTTCCTTCCTTCCTTCCTTCCTTCCTTCCTTCCTTCCCTTCCCTTCCCTTCCCTTCCCTTCCCTTCCCTTCCATCCATCCATGAGGTGAGAGGCAGACTTGATTTCACCATCTCTTTTCACTTGTTTTTTTCCTCACTTCTCTCTGTGTTTCTGTCTGTGTTGTTTTTCTAACTCTGCAAAGTTCTGGTAACTAGTTTTTCATTAAAGTTGATTTTGTTCAACAGACTGGCTGCACTATTGCATCAGCCCTTTTCCAGTGATGCCCTTGAGCATTAGCTTTCAAAATAAAATAAAAAAAATTCTTCCAACTCAGCCGGCAGCTATTTTTTTTTTACATCTGTGACATGCTCAGGCATTAATGAGACTCAAAACGATTTAATGGTGGACAGGACCACCTGGAGCTGAAGGGGGGAGATCTTTGTTATGTAGAATAGACTGGCCCAGGCCTTAATGGCTCATTGCCAAAAATGGGGGGGGTGAGTTTCTTCCTCCCTTTTAGGGGGAAATATTCTGCCCTTTAATATTTCCCAAAATATTTCATTTTCTAGGAGAGAGGTGGGTGCGAACTTCCTACAGGAGAAACTGCTGGTTGTTATAACAGAAATCGCAAAATTGGATTTCTAGAGACATAGACACAAACACACTAATACATGAAGTTATATTTAATATTTGCAATTTAAGAAAGTGTTCCACATTTTTAAAAAATGGAGTCTAATATCTTTTTGTTCTCCATAACTAACAGGAACACAACAGAAAAATCTCCAACTAATTGCAGAGAAGGAAGAGCTCTGCATAGATTTGGAAGAGAGACTGAGAACTTTTAGATAGCAACCCCAGCTTTTCTTCCAGAATTTCATATTAAATTCTCGACAGCTTCCTCCCATGAACAAATATCTTCTTATGTTCTGAGTTGAACTGTGTTGCCTGAAACAAAGTCGGGGAAAATAAGAGGTGACACTTTTCAACTTGTTCAAAACATAGGAAAACTACATTAATGAAAATGTAAGGCTATGTATAAAAAACAGACTATTGTTTAATTAGGTTTCATTTTTAAAAAGCCTGATCATTCAAGTAAAAACCTAAGGGGGGTAATTTTATTCTGGTCTGGATATTTTAAAGAAGAAATATTTCAAATGAAGTTTGCAGATAGAAAATCTTAGAAGGGAGAACAATTGTCTCCTTTGCTTGGGTCTAAAGCAAGATGGGAGAAGGCAGAACTCCCACAAGAAAACAAAGATCTGAAAGATGAACCTAACAGGTGAGAAATATTTAGACAGCAATCCTCACATACAAATTTCTTTATTAGAGCCCTGAGTCTAAATATAAACAAGCAATTGAATTCAAGATGTATTACAATGTTTTATATATATGTACTGCATATGTGTATAAAGAAAACACAATAAGCATCAGTGACGTGCAGTCAGGTGAGGCAAGTGAGGCACAGCCTCACCACTCTCATCATGAAAAAAAAAAGTAAAAGGAAAAAGCTGAGCTAGTTGCTGCCTCACCGTGGATGACTCTGCTTAACCTCACTGGTGCTCTCCCTCCCCAAGTGTAGTGACTTCCTCCCCAGGCCCCCATTCATTTCTCTCTCACACACACACAGCTGGATAAAACTATATAAAAATCTAGCCCAGCTTCACTGATTACAAGTTTGAAAAGGCAACGTGGCTCCACCTGCAATCAAACTACACTTGGGGAGGGAGAGCACAAGCGAGCACTGAGAAGACCACAGGAGGAGGCAGGAAGCCAGGCAAAGAGCCATGCTATAGTACACACACTTCCCCCCAGTCTCTTTCTTTTGGAAGGCTCGGCTCCCCTCTGGCTTTTCTGCCTCTCCTCTCACCCCAGCCTGCCAGCAGGAGGTGGTGGGTGGGCATTATTGTGTTCCAGGCATTTCCCACCCAGGCAGCAGGCTGCATTTGCAATGGTGGAGGTGTTTGGGAAAGGCAGCAGGGGAATGGGGGGGGGGTGGCAGAGGAGCTGCTTTCAAGCCACTGGAAAAGATATCCAATCCAACTTTTGTGTGTGGGGGGTTTGTTTGAGAGTGAGTGAGAGAGGGAATGGGTAGGAGAGATAGTCCAATCCAACTTCTCTGTGTGTGTGTGTTTGTGTGTGTGTGTGTGTGTGTGTGTGTTTGAGAGAGGGGGAGGAAGGGAGAGAGGGAGGAAGGAGGGGAAGGAGAAGAAAAAGAAAAAGAAAGAAGGAGCAAAGGAGAAAAACAAATGCTGTCGCTTTAAATTGGAACTGAGCACGCCTGGCTGTGGAATTCTGGGAGTTGAAGTCCACAAGTCTAAAAATATTTGAAACTCAGCACTGTGTCAGTGCCTCACCAGTCATAAACCTCACCGCACGTCACTGATAAGCATAATGTAAGTTTAGTCATCTTTGGGATCTCTGTGGTGGTTGGCCTCTGTATTTTTCTGCACCAGGGAAGGGAAGTTGCTCCTGAACAAGGTTTAGTTACAGAAATAGTTACATAGATAGTTACACAGGTACATAGATAGTTGTATAGATAGGTATATAGATAGATACAGAGAGACACAGGGAGAAAATCCATTCTGTAGATAAGCAGGACTTGGTTTTTAGTCTCGGGTATTTTTCTTTCTTCCTTGGGAGTTTGGCCTTGGGATGGAGAGTCTTGGAGGGAACCACCAACCATCAAAACCAGAAATTAACTCTTCTTCCTCCATCCCTTTTCTCTTTCAGAAATGAATGAAAAGGAGCTGATGTGGCCCTCCAGTGAGAGACCCCAGAACTTCCTTGGAGACCCCTGGAAAATGACATTGTTTGTCTTTGGGGTCTATTTATTCATTGGCCTCTGCGTTTTTCTTCACCAGTGCAAGTAAGGTGGCCCTGATCAAGGGCATGGTGTCATCACAACCTGGGAGCCCTAAGAGACTGAAAGCTCCCCAAAATGTTGGTGAAACTAATAGGAGAAAAGATAGAATACCTCAGGTCTGGAAGGGACTTTGGAGGTCTTCTAGTCCAACCCCCAATCTTTTCTTGAAAACCTCCAGTAATGGAGCCCCCATTAAGAATAAGCCTTATTATCATTGTTATGAAAACAATGTAGCAGTCAGTATTTTATATATAAATATATTTTTAAATATTCCTTCGTTTCCTCTGACCCTTCCCTCCCTCTGATTCTGGGCTGCATCTGAACAGAGTTTCCTAAAGGAAAGCAGATTTCACATTCAAATCCTCCAGTTCTTTTTTTGCTCTTTAAACATTTTATCAATTACAAAATAAAATACAAAAATACAAAGTCAAATAGGAAGAAACTGGTAGGGGGGAGATGGAAATTGGATTTTGTAGGTCAGCTTTTTCATCTGCAACACGAGGATCCTGAGCTTCCCTTCCTTCCCTCCCTCTCCTTCCTTCCTCCCTCCCTCCCTCTCCTTCCTTCCTTCCTTCCTTCCATCCATCCATCCATCCATCCATCCATCCATCCATCCATCCATCCATGAGAGGCAGACTTGATTTCACCATCTCTTTTCACTTGTTTTTTTTCTAACTTCTCTCTGCGTTTCTGCCTCTGTCTGTGTTTTTTTTTAACTCTGCAAAGTTCTGGTAACTAGTTTTTCACTAAAGTTGATTTTGTTCAACAGACTGGCTGCACTATTGCATCAGCCCTTTTCCGGTGATGCCCTTGAGCATTAGCTTTCAAATTAAATAATTTTTGGTTCCAACTCAGCAGGCAGCTATTTCAGATGTGTGACATACTCTGGTATTAACTGGCATCTGGGATTTTTCTCTTTAACCTCAATGCCAACAAATGTCACATTTCTTTTTTTTCTTCAGCCACAAGTGCCGTGTATTCCCTCTGGGGCCAGTTTCAAGCCTGGAGACCCCAAACCTCTCAATTCTAGATGACGGATTTAATTGCATCTCTGCACCTGTTATTATGAATCACATGGGGATTATTTCCCTTTCATTTCCCTCCAGAGAATTTCCCAACAATCTTTGAGTCCGAGAACTGGTTGAATTATCCAGGGATCCCTCCTGAGAGGGAGAATTATGATAAAAGTGTCAGCTTTGGGCAGAGAAATATGGTGTTTTGGGACAGGCAGGGTCTGTGCTCTTGAATGTATGTCTCTCTCCATTCCAGGTGAAGCTGAGTGTTTCTCTGTGATTCAATCAGGAAAGCAACTGAATCATTTCCCACCTTGTGAGAGTCCTTGGAATTCTTCTAATTCTTCTTTGGAAACAGGAAAGGGATTGATTAATTCACATCATGAATGATGGACCTCCTGCTTCTGCTTCTGATGCTGCTGGTGTCCCATCCAGTCTCTGGGAAACTGAGAATGAAATGCCTGCAGAGTTTGGAGCACCAGGATGGAAAACGACCACAGAGCTTTTATAGGCCAGGAGACCATCTCATCAGTATAATCCTAAGTGGAGGTGAAAAATTGCATACAAAGTTGCTTTTCAACGTGGCTCCTTCTCTTCAGTTGGTTTTCCGTGATTGGTAAGTCATTCAGGGTGATGGAGTTGCACTCCTTCCATTCTAACACTCGCCTTCTTTTCTGTTTTTTATTCTTCATTTATTCCTATATTGGGGGATATGTCTAATTTCCTGAATGATTTTGATTTCCATGACTTCTCTTTTGTCTGATTTTGTGAAAGAGACTCAAAAAGGGGTCTGAAAAAAAGCTGAAAGGACTCAAGATTATTTTCCTCTCTCAGTTCAATCCTTGATTTATCACCTGAATAATGAAGTTTATTTAAAGTAGTGGTTGAACCAGTTGTAGTTGCCATACCTCAGCCAATTTGCATATTTGTATAATTGATCATTTGTTTTGGATCAATGTTGGTTTAAGGCTCAGTAGGCTTCTGGAGGATTATATATTTTTTAAAAAACATATATTAAAGTATTTGTTGTTGCTGTTGATTATAATAACACTTTTTTTACAATAGGGGTGCTTATGATATTACAAATGGCTTACGGTTTATTTTCAACATTCAAATGGTCAACAAGAATTCCCAGCTCCTGCACAATCTCACACTTGGCTACAACATCCATGCCAACTATTTCAGCACTTTACATACTTCAGATGCCTTGCTGGACATTCTCTCCACTGGAGAAGCCAATGTCCCCAACTACGGCTGTGGAAGGAAGGAGAATCTTCTGGCTTTTCTTGATGTAGCTGCCAGGGACATCTCCGTCCAGGCCTCAACGTTAGGAGGCACCTACAAAGTCCCACAGGTTTGTGTGTGTTTTTCTCCATCTGGAAAAATGAGTGATGGGTGGTGGTGGGTGGTCCTCAATGGAACTACATCTACATGGAGGGAAGCAAGCAGTGAGAGACCCCAAGGTTCCATTTTAGGCCCAGTCCTCTTCAACATCTTCATCAATGGTTTGGATGAGAGATAAATGGGGAACTCATCACATTTACAGATGACACTAAACTGGCAGGAATAGCCAACACCCCAGAAGATAGGCTCAAGATCCAGATCGATCTAAATAGACTTGAACCCTGGGCCTATCTAACAAAAGGAAATTCAATGTAGAGAAAAGTAAAGTCGTACACTGAGGCTAGAAAAACCAAATGTATAGGTACAGATTAGGTGAAACCTGGCTCAATAGCAGTAACTGTGAAAGGGATCTTGGAATCTTAGAGGACAATCTCTCAAATGTGAGCCAACAATGTGTGGCAGCAGCCAAAAAAGCCATTGGAATCCTAGGCTGCATCAACAGAAGGATAAAATCCAAATCACGTGAAGTATTGGTACAGCTTTATAAAGCCTTGGTAAAACCACCCTTGGAATAGGGCATTGATGGTGAACCTTTACATCACCAAGTGGTTTTGTCAGGGACATGATCTGGAAGAGGAGTTGCCCAGTGTGTATGCCACTGCGCATATGTGCACCAGGCAGCTCCTCTTCCGGTTTCTGGCACTGCCGTGCGCGCAAAAGCCAGCTGATCATCACGTGCATATGTGCACCAGAAACCCAAAATAGCAATAGGCAAGGCCATGCGTGCCAAGCGACATGGCTCTGCGTTCCACTTAGCCCGAGCTAAGAAGTTGAGGCAGAGGGCAGCATTTTCCCATCCTGGAGCCTCCGTGCATCCTCTTTTTGGCCTCCCCGGCCCCCAGAAGCACTCTGCCAGCCAAAAGCTTTGGTCTTACTTTGTAGTTTCAGTCCGTGGGTTTGCGAAGGGAAGGCCTGCGCTCAGCCTGTGGGTGGGGGCCAGCAGATGGGCAGAGTGATTTGGGTGGGGAAGCCTCGTGGTCCCACATAGGCAGGATTAATGGCTTTGATGGGCGGTATCTGGCCCCGTGGGCCGGTTTGAGGACCCCTGGTATAAGGTCTCCTGCTAGAGCAGGGGGTTGGACTAGAAGACCTGAAAGGTCCTTTCCAACCCTGTTATTTTGTTATAAGTTCTGTTATAGGTACATATGCTTAGCATGCTAAATACCTATTGGAACATGTTGATTTACACTGTAAAATCAGAAAATGTGGATATTGGCATTTAATCTATGGAAACTGACAGACTCTGAAAATTGTGGTGGCTGTTAGAAGAGACAAAACTTCAATTGAAGACCAATTTTGGATTGTACTACTGACAAATTGTATTAGGAATTGAGGTCTCCCTGTTTCTTGTACAACTGGAGAAGAAGTTAAAAAGATTCCTCCGCAAAGAATCTGGGCTATCGAAGCATTAAAATATACAGCAGGGCTGGGTTTCAGCCAGTACTGACCAGTACGGGCATACCGGTTGGTGATATTTAGCATGCCTTCTCGTACCTGTTCTTCTGGAGGCCCCGTACCGGAGTCCTCGCCTCTTGTTCCTTCTTCAGCTGTTGGACAAGCCCACGTGGCATGCACTGTCCTCTGCTCTTTGATAGCCGCCTCTTTTCCAATGAAGGTAGTGGGGAATCTATGCAGAGGGAGGAAATTGTATGGATTCCCTACTCCCTTCATTGGAAATGAGGCGGCTGTCAGAGGAGAGAGCAGCGAAGGCCGTGGGTTTGTCCAATGAACCCTCATCTCCTGTTCCTTCTTCAGCTGTTGGATAAGCCCAAGTGGCATGCACTGTCCCCTTCTCTTTAACGGACGCCTGTTTAAAAAGCCATTCCCACTTAAAAGTACCTGGCAGCGGCATTTTTCCTTGGGGGACTCCGCAGAACATCCCAAGATGGATGCCACCACATCTGTCCTCTTCGGGAACAGGCCCTCTTTGGCAGGTCCTCTTCAGAAGGATGAGACCCCCCTGGTCCCCCTCCCATTCCTCGTCTTCCTGCCCCCGCGGATGGGCTACAGAGTCATCGCTGGCAGTGCAGAGCCTCAACAGCTCCCTGCCATTGGTCCTGCAGTTCAGGCCAGAGGCTTTGTTCACACTCTCTCCCCTCCTGGTTCCTCTTTTTATGCACTTCCTGAAAGGTAGCCACTGGTGGCACAAAAGACGGCCACGACCCCATGCCATGGAAAACATAGGCGCACGGACACACCCACACAATTACAGCCCCAGACAGTCTTGGAGGGAAGCCTCTGCACAAGCCCAGGCAAGTGAGAACAAGTTTTCGCCGCTACGAAGGCTCCGGGATGAGGCTCCAGAGGCAGCGGGGCAGCCAGGTCCCTCACCCTCAGAGGGAGGAAGGGCCAGTTGGGAGAGGGGCTTTGGTCCTGCTGCCTCTGGCGCATAGGGCTTTACTGTCCCACAGCGAAGATTCCGCCCCTCATCCCGGAGCCTTCGTAACAGTGGGAACTTGTTCTCACTCACCCGGGCTTGTGCAGAGGCTTCCCTCCGAGAGACTCTGGGGGTGTAATTGTGCGGGGTGTGCATGCGCCTATGTTTTCCACAGCGTCTTTTGGGCCACTAGCAGCTACCTTTCAGGAAGCGCATAAAAAGAGGAACCAGGCGGGGGAGAGTGGGAACAAAGCTGCTGACCTGAACTGCAGGACCGATGGCAGGGAACTGGCGAGACTCTGTGCTGCTGGCGATGACTCCAGAGCCAATCCATGGGGGCAGGAAGACGAGAAACAGGAGGGGGGCCAGGGGGGCCTCGTCCTTCTGAAGAGGACCTGCCGAAGAGAGCTTCTCCCCGAAGAGGGCAGATGTGGTGGCATCAGTCTTGGGATGTTCTGCGGAGCCTCCCAGGTAAAAATGCTGCTGCCAGGTACTTTTAACCATATATTTTGGTCCCATGACTGCAGAATGCTGCAAAAAACCATAAATGCAGGTCAGTTGTTGAGTGTTTCAAATTTGATAGGAACATTCAACAAGGTGATCACAGTATGTGTGTGTGTGTGTCCCTGTGTGTGTGTGTGTGTGTGTGTGTGTGTGAAAGTGAGAGACAGACAGACAAGACAGACAGAGACAGAGAGAGGCACACACAGAGAGAAAGACAGAGAGAGGGGGAGGGAGGGAATCAGAGAGAGACAGACAGACAGACACACACACACACAGAGACGAGGGGAGGGAGGGAGAGACAGACAGATAGAGAGAGACACATAGAAAGAGACACACAGAGAGAGTGAGTGATTAAGTGAGTGAGTGAGTGAGTGAGTGAGTGAGAGACAGACCAACAGACAGACAGACAGACAGACAGACAGACAGACAGACAGATACACAGACATACACAGACACAGTGACAGAGAGAGAAGAACGGAGGGGAGAGAGACAGAGAAATACAGAGAGAAAGAGAGAGTCAAACAAACAGACAGACAGACACAGAGAGAGAATGACATAGAGAGACAGAGAGGGAGGGAGGGAGAGAGAGACAAAGAGCTACACAGAGAAAGAGACAGAACGAGACAGAAAGAGAAAGACAGAGAAAGAGAAAGAAGGACACAGGAAGGAAGGACGGACGGAAGGAAGGAAGGAGAACTTATGACCACAATTGAGCCCAAAATTTTGGTTGCGAAGCAAGAGCATTGTTAAGTGAGTTTCACCACATTTTCCACATTGACCACGCCCACCCAGTCACATTACCACCAAGCCACTCCCACAAAACAGGCCACACCTACAGAATAGGTTCTAAAAAAATTTGAAACTTACCACTGATATGCAGCAATCCTCAAAAATTATAGTAGGCCCTTTATTGGAATAGAATACTTCAGTTGGCATTTGCACGTTAATCTAATTGCAATAAATTGTAGGGGTGTGATACAGTAATAAGATTTACATTGTTTATAGTTTTTAATTTATTTATTATTTTCCACTTTTATAATACAATCTTGCTAATATTCTGTCTTTAATGTTTTAAATAATGTCTAATTAACAAATGATTCTGATGCTTTCATGAGAACAAGATTGGATTTATTAAAATCTAATATTGTAGACTTGATCTGAACCCAAATATAACACAGCAATCTTCATTGTGCAAGGTTTTTGAATGCAGCTCAGAATCTGATAAGTCCAATGAAACTCTGAACATGAGGCTACTGATTATCAGCTTTTATTTCTGCAGAAAGCAAAAGACTGGACGATCTTTTTGTCTCAACAGAGCAGGCAGAGAGAGAGAAACAGTCGCACGCCAAAAACTTTTCTAAACATCTTACAGCTCACACAGCTTGCACAGAACGTCATTGCTATGGAAACATACATTGATATCACACAAATTTCATGATTTTTCTCAGTGCTCTGAAAACAATAGACTTTAGAAGGGAAAAGAAATCCATTTTCTGGCATATAACTCAACTTTGTTAGGGAATGCTGAACACACATTTTGGGTTACAAGCAAGGCTACTTGGCAGATTTCACATTTTACTTTTCACAAGAAGTTACTTTGCTAGGCTAAACTTGAAATTTGCCTAGAGGTTTTGTCTATGTAGTTGGCACCTTAGGTTACAATGGAGCTTCTCTCAACAGCAATTTAACAAAAGCTGAATTAGGTTACACTCTGTGTATGCTCTAATCCACTGATGGCAAACCTTTTAGAGACCGAATGCCCAAACCGCAACCCAAAACCCACTTATTTATCTCAGAGTGCCAACATGGCAATTTAACCTGAATAATGAAGTTTTAGTTTAGAAAAACAACTCATATGTGATTAACTTCTTTCTCTCCCCCCCCCCCAATAACAGCGCTTTCAATGATACAAACACCTCTTTATTGAAAGTTAAACTTTTGCATTTGGCATGCTTTTGATTAATGTGACTTTTGCTGTTGTATGCATGCTGATAATTTTTCTAACCTTGACTCATACTTTGGAAGTTTGAGAGCAACACATGCAGCACTCAGGTCATCTGTTAGCCCAGGGGTGTCAAACTCCATTTCAATGAGGGCCCCATTGTGGTTGACTTTGGAGGCCATGGTAGGCTTGCTCACACTGCTGCTTTGCTCACTCTCCTTGGTTGCCCATGGTATGTGCAAGAGGGAAAGAATGTGGGTAAGAGGGAGACCCACTCCCTCTCCTTATGAGACCTAGCTTTGTAACCAAGGCATCCTCAGTGATAGGATGGGAAACCACCAGGAGAGGTAAGGAGGAGGGGACAACAGGATGGTAAAAGGCAGCAGGGCTGCTGGTGATCAAGTGCTAAGGCAGGATTTACCTCACACCCTCACACTATCTCATTATAATCTCCTTCCTTCCCTTCTTTTTCCTTCCCTCTTCATTCTTCCTTCCCCTCTTTCCTTCTCTTTGCTGCATTGCATTCTTCTCTTCCCCTCTTTCTTTCTTTTTCTTGGACTTTCCTGTCCCTTCTTGGATGCTCCAATGCAAAAGGGGGGAAACTTTCCTTGCCTTGTGATCAAATGGCACTTTTGCTAGTAGTTTGTGGCCACTGAAAAGACTGAGGACAAACCAGGCTCAGTTTATTCCATGCTTGCATTTCATGGGGACAGACTACAGTACAGCAAAACTGTCAAAATGATGGCTCTGGTAGTTGTTCAGAACTCCTCTGTTTTTTATGTGCAACAGCTTTAGCATTTAAGAATAGAGGTAAGTTAGTTGCTTTACTATGAATACATAATAATCCTTAAAAGAGCTCTTCCATAGGGACCCTGCCATGGTGTAATTCAGACTGGAAATATAGCAAAGGAAACTATTTTTCCCACTTGCTTTGTCCTGTTTACCCCACTGGAAATAGCTGTTTGCAACCAGGGGTGGGTTGTTCCCAGTTCTGATCGGTACGGTAGAAGAGGTTCCTGAAATCTACCATACGTTTTATAACCCCTTCGTCCTCTGGGACAGTACCAGAATGCCTGCCCTGGCCCCCTCGCTAGTTCCCCTGCCCATTACGTCACCGCTTGCAGGGGGTAGCTTACACGGCGTGGCCGGCCTCCTAGGACCTCCCTGAAGTTGCTTAGGAGTAGGAGGCCTGGCCACCAGCAAAGCACAGGGGCAGCAGGAGGTAGGTTGCGCAGAGCGGCCAGCCTCCTAGGCAAGTTCCAGGATGTCTCTCCCCACTCCCCCAACTGGTTCCCTGCCTCCATTCCCGGTGAGGTTTTCCAAGGTGTGGTTTCAAAAGAAGGAGAATGTGGAGTTGCCTTTCAGGGATGCCGAAGCCGCGGGAAACCAGCACTGCCACCAGAGTCTAAAGCTTTTAGCCGTTCTAGACAGGTGAGTCGGGATCAGAGACCCAGGTGGTTTCCTTTGCTCCCCTTCTAAGGGAGTAGTAGGCATCGTTTTTGCATTCCTGCCTCTGCCGGACTTTGATCTGGAGTTTACCAGCCGTCTTAAATAGAAATGGATGGTCAGACCTGTGCGGCCCCAAGCAATGTGGCTCTCTCCAGGTAAGCACCCGCTCTCCTTCCTGCTTTTTTTTCATCGCCGAGGGGCAAAAGGTGGAGTGGGGCACCCTCTCCTGTTCCTCCACCTCGTAGTGCCACCTTCCTTTAAGAGGTCAGTGCTTCACTTAGGGGAGCTCTGGGGATGATGGGTCTTATGGAGGCGGTGACTAGCTGCCCTCAGAAGGGCAAGGAGGACAGTCTCTTTGCCTTTGCAGTGGTTTGACTGGGAATGGCAAGCCGGGCTGAACTTTTAGGGGAGAAGAGTCTCTGAATACTTACGCTGAATAAACATGCATAGAGTTGTGTGGTTGCACCTTAGTTGAAAAGTCCAAGATACAAAGACCCGAAACCAGTTAGGTATATTCCTAAGTAAGGTTCGGTTTTCTGGGAGTTGTGGAAACTGGGAAGATTTATTCTGAATGCCCCCAAATCCTGAGGCTTGAGTGAGGAAGTAATTATTATTTCTTTAAAGGTTGGGGGGGGGAGAGGAAAATCTGCACTTGATTGAAAGCAAAGATAAGTTAGCAATCGTTGGCGGAGAGGAATGAGAGTATGGTATGCTGTGTTGGTGGAATAATAATTCACCTTACAAAACATTCCTGTTTGTTTGGGTAAAAAACAATACACCTTAGCTCTGGAAAGGGCAAGTCAGCTCAACTTGATGTAAGAATAAAAGGTTATTGTTGGACTTCTAAGTGTTGAAAGATAGTGCCTGCTCCTTCCTTGCGCATACTGAAAACAAACTTGAGTAGTTATGTGGATTTAATGTGTGATATTTTGCAAGGACTGGGAAATCTCTCATGCAGTCTCTGAACAAGAAAAATTTATTTGCATGTTAATGGGGGAAACAGGTTGGCTAATTAATAATCTTAAACTATTTTTGGCTTACTATATCGATAATTTAGTGCAAAGCTGTGCACAACAGTATTAGATTTCTGTGGTTTTATCTTCCTTGGTTGGTTTTGGGGAGAGCTATGGAAAGCTAAAACAAATGCTGTGTAACAAGGAAGCGTGAAACATTCCTTTTGATTCATTGGAGAATTAAAACCAAACATTTCAAAGGAGAGAAGTTTCTTATCATGCAACTTTCATCAAAACTATTTCACATGTCCTTAAATCGGGGGGGGGGGGGGGAGAGACGATAGTGAACAGCTAGGAAGTAGGGTAGTAGTGGCAAATATCTTAGAATAATATTGTGATGCAAGTATTATAAATTGTTCAGCAATAATTTAACTAAAAGAATTGTGCATACTATATATAAATTGTTACTTCTTAGCAGGAAGTCCAATATTTTTTCTTTGCATTTTCCCATTTGGCTGAGTTTTTCAGTATTCCAACATACTATTCTTTTTTATTGGGGATATATTTATTGGGTTTCAGTCTCCCATCAGTTAAGAAGACAAGAACTGCAAAGCAGGTGGTTGTGCAAATATCATAAGTATTTTTGGAATGTATGTGTGAATTTCTTAACTTATTTAGAGGGCGAGTGCTTGCTTGTTGCAGTAAAGTACTAATGCCATAAGCAAAATACCTGTTTACTCAGAGGTATATTCCTGCTTAAATTGCTTGATAGCAGTGTGCAGAAACTTTAAATTGTATAGCTCACAGCACTAAAGAAACCTTATATAGCAGTGACTACTCTTGAGGGTCCACATTGGCTGTTTCTGCTTCCAAGTGAAGCTTTTGAAATCTAGTGGAACATATGAAACTTCCGGTTCCGGCGGCTACGGCGACAGGCAAGCCTTTGCCTGCTCCCACTTTCCTGGTGGGCTTCCCCCGCTCCGGGGGGGCACAGGACGCCTCAAAGGAGGCGTCCTGCCGAGGGAGCGGCTCGCGGAAGGCCCCTGCATCGGCGGCGGCTGGTGGGGGCTTCTCCGCCTCGCTCTAGGCACTGGGGAGCAGCTGGAGGGCGCGCCCGCGTCTCGCCCCATGCCGAGCGGACAACGTACTCTTGAAGGAAGCAGCGGCGGTATGGTGAGAGGCTTCCTCCCCTCATTCCCTTCCTTTTGAAATAATGGACTTTTCAGCACTTTTAAAAAACTAAACTTTCGGATCTTCACTAGAGGTGCGGCTAGAGGGAGGAGGGTTTCCCCCCCCCCTTGGACAAACGGCTTGAGAAGATTCTGCTTTCGCCCCCAGGGGAAGGAGGAGGGGGGAGAGCCAACTAAGGATGCCTCACCCCTTTAAAAGTGACTTTTATTGGACCTAGCTCCAGAACTTATGGGTGAACTGAGAACTTTTTGAACTTTTAAAATTTTATTATGCCTCTGAGCCCAAAGCTGGCAGGGCAAGATGGCACACTTCCGTTGTCTTCATGAACTGTGAAACCTGACTCCACCTTTAAAATTCAGGCTTCCGGTCTTTGTCCCCGAGTCACCCAGAGGAATTTCTTGTGGATTGTTTTTTTTTCTAAACTCTTTGGAGGAAAAACTTTCATCTATTGCTAGAGTAACTAAAGAAACTCCCACCTGTTTGGATCCTCTGCCTTCTGGATTCGCCTGCCTGCTCTACTTCTCCAGCTGCCCAGTTTCTACACTGATTGATCTCCTTGTTTTATAAACCATGTCTCCAAAAAGACCACCTCCTGGAAAGCCTGGCTTTGCTACTTCTGCTCCAGCGTCTGCAACGTCCAGCCCAGCCACACAGTCAAAGATAACAGAATTGATGCAACCTAAGACTACAGAGATAGACCTTCAACAAATGCTTCAACAAAATTTTACAGGGCCAGGAGGAAATTAAGAAACAGTTAAGGGAAATGAAAGATGAAATTAAAGAGAATCAAGCTCAAATTTTTAAGAATTCACAGAGACTGGACCTTGTGGGAGGGTGGGGTGGCGGAGGCGAAAGGGGGGGTAGAGGCCTTACAGAAGGGGAACAAAGAACTTGATATCCAGCAAATGAAAACAGAGTTTGAGAGAATGTCCTTTTATCTTAGATTTCAAAATGTAATAGAAGTAGATGGGGAAAATATAAGGGACATTATGACTAATATTCTAGCTGAATACATACACAAAGATAAACACCAGATGGAATGGGAAATAGACCTAGTTTATAGAGTGAATTCAGCATATGCCAAAACACACAATGTACCCAGGGAGGTTCATATTAAATTCCTTTAGGAAAACCACAAGAGATGAAATTCTGGGTGTACAAAGGGGGCAAACACTGACATACCACGATAGGGAGATAACCATTCTGAAGCAGATTCCCAAAAAAATTAGGGAAAAAAGGAAAAGTTATTCGCAATTGGCGAATAAAACTATACCAGAAGGGGGTGTGGTTTAGATGGTTGATGCCTGAAGGTATGCTGATATTCTGGGAGGAGACAAGAATTAGAATCAACACACCCATAGAGGCACAGGCCTTTATGGAAAAAAAATAAAGTGAACCTAGAAAAAACAGAAGATACTACAACGGTCACACAGGACACGGGAGGGGCCGGAGCTCTGCCGGCGGGGGGTGAAGGGGCAACACCAAGAAAGCTCAGATCACAAAAATGAACAAGAAAATCACAAAGTTATAAACACACCGAAAGTAACAATGAATCTATATCTAGACTATATATCATAACGATATGAACTGACTGAAAATTATTTTTTCTAGAATTAATATGCTGATTTTTTATGATTATGTATTAAGGATTGACATTTTGATGTAACCTATGAGTTTGGAGGGAGGGGGCGTCTGCCATATTTGCAACTGCCAAAATTTGTAACCATTCCACTTACCCTTTTCCGTAAAAATGTTTTAAAAAAAACCAATAAAACTTTAAAAAAAAAAAAAGAAATCTAGTGGAACATATTAGGGATTTCTGCACTGAGAAGCAGAAGGATGGACTCTCGCCTTTATGATGGGCTTTTGAGACACTGGAAAGCGGTGGGAACTTTTGCTACTTCTAAGTACTTCCAAGTCCAATAAGAAATTGATTATCTTTCCTTGAGCCTCTTTATGCAGGGACAGGTGCTGATAAATCCTTCAAAGTAATGGAAACAGTGTGTGTGTGTGTGTGTGTGTGTGTTTTGGGGGGGTTGTTTCTGTTGTGTAAGATTGGAATATAACTTATTGGCCCCGGATTTTGTGGGTGGAGGGAAGTTGCAGAAGCTGAAATGCGGTTGGGACAGACTGGGGACTCCTATGTTTTCTCTCTTTTACATTTTCAGAGATTATATACAGTATAAAGAGTTAACAGTTGCACTGATTGTGCTTTATGTTTGTGTACACACACAAAACAAAGAACAGGTAGTTCATCACATGACAGCCTGTCAAATCTGAAAATACTCTGAAACAAATAGGTATTGTTTCTGGTGCACATATTCCAAGCCCAAGATCTTAAGAGGGTGGCCAATCCAAGTAGTTTCCCCTCTACATACACAGTACATTGTATATTATACTCTACAAAGTGGTTTAAACAACAAAGGCAAGTGTGAGAGAGTACACTGTTCTGCAAATAATCTTACTAGCCTTTTGTATGGTGCTTATGTGTAGTGATGTTAGGAGTAGCACAAAAGAAAGTATACTTACAGACTGCATTTTCCTGTAGATTGTGGGATGAATTTATTTTTTTAAGCAACAGGCCAGAACCTGTTCATATTAATAAGTAGGAAATCTGTTGGACGTCAAGCTTATTTTGAAAGGCTAATTATGTAGAACTCTTTTTAGTAGTCTGAATTATGGAAGAATTGCAGGAAAATATTAGATAAGACAGAAACAAGCTAATTAGGGGTGGTGGTGGTGAATCAACTTCTTGTTTATTGCCCATGTTTTGTTACAAACAACTCTAACTGCTGCCTGTTGTTGTTTTTTTAGCAATAATGATTACATTGAATATGATATTAACATATAAAGCATGTGATATGGTTCCAGGATCAGAGCTAGTCTATATTTGAATGGCCTGAAGGTGTGTGACATTCAAGGAAGCTAAAGCTGCAATCTGGGAAAGGCAGTTCTTGGCCCTCTAAGTACTTGGGAAATAGACCACCTGTGAACCATATGTAAAACCACCCTGACCACAACTCTTTAAAGTAGATATTTCATAAATCCAGGAAAAAGGTGCCGCTGCTTTAAAAAGTACCAAGTAGATCCTGTGGGCTTTACATTCCTATATATTAAAAAACAGTGCATAGCCCTAACAAACATTATTATTTAATGAATTTAAGTTGTTGTCACTGCT
The DNA here is from genome assembly GCA_029890345.1 of Natrix helvetica helvetica. Taxonomy (NCBI): domain Eukaryota; kingdom Metazoa; phylum Chordata; class Lepidosauria; order Squamata; family Natricidae; genus Natrix; species Natrix helvetica. The sequence continues at coordinate 12,305 of JAKRSI010000763.1, read as the reverse complement.
TTGAAGTTAAATTCAGATGTATGGATGCCTCTTTTCTGTGCAATTTATACATCGTCTTGGCCACTCCCACCCAGTCACATGAACTGCCAAGCCACTCCCACCCAGTCAAATGAACTGCCAAGCCACTTCCACCCAGTCACATGGCCGGCAAGCCACTCCCACAAAGCAGGCCACTCCTACAGAAGAGGTTATAAAAAAATTTGAAACCCACCACTGTTAGCAACCCACAAGGAGGGGATACTTTCCTAAGAGCTCACAATTCGGGAATAACGGGGTGGGGACCCTGTGCTTTCCCTGCCCCATTTTGGCAGTAGAAAGCCTCCTCCACCAACCTGGAAGCAATAAAAAAAAACCCAAAACCATGCAACTGTTTGAAGGCTGAAGGAGGCCTCCAACTCAGCCAGGAAGCACTGGGGGGGGGGGGCAGGCCATCCACACTCACTTCCAGCCTGCTGGAGTTTCCTGCCAATGTGAGTGCTCCCCCACTGCATACTCACGCGTCCCCCACCCTGGTCCTCCACAAAGGCCCGAAAACCAGATGGCCGGCAGGAGGTGCGCCTGCATGTGGATGCTAGTGGAGCTGGACTGTGGCGGCTGTCGTGCTGGGAGAGAAGGCTCTGCATGCCACAGGTTCCCCATCACGTCTCTAATCCTTTCAATTCCTTTTTCAGATCAGTTATTTAACAGCTTCAGAGGCTCTGAGTGATAAAAGTCGATTCCCCTTTTTCCACCACATGGTCCCCAAAGAAGGAATCCAGTACCCAGCAATTGTCCAGCTGCTCCTCCACTTCAGATGGACCCTGATTGGCCTCTTTGCTTCAGACACAGAAAAGGGAGAGAATTTCATGAGGATTTTTCCTCCTGTGCTTGTCAGGAATGGAATTTGTGTGGTTATATCACAAATGTTCTCAACAACTGGACATACAGCAGCCCTCAGGGATTTCCGCTCTCTAATGGAGACAAGTCAACGTCTTTTGTTCACTTCATGGAATATGAAACCTTTTTTGACAAAATTCTGCCTTTCCATTTAACACTTATGCGTCTGCCAGGACCCATTGAGGGGAAAGTCTGGATCCTCACAAATTTTTTGCAGGGTATGAAATAAACAAGCGCAGACTTCTCAAATACATCCATAGTATTTGGAACTTTGGTTATCTGCAAAAAATAAGGCTAAAGGTTTCTTCCTTTTTAAACCCTTTTTCTTTGTGGAAGAAAAGTTTCAAGATCATTATTTTCATTGTTCTCTTTCAAAGAATGTCTTTTCTGTCAAAGGCCGCAGAAGATGCACCCAGAAAGCCCCACTGGAGACCCAGGAGAAAAGGGACAGAGGAAGCCTCCAAAATGACTACAAACCTTACAGTCTCACAAAGACTCTGGCCCAGGCCCTGAATGCTGCATATTCCTCCAGATCGAGGAGGGGAAGGAAGGAGGATGAAAAGATCTTGGGGTCTCCAAGGCTGCAGCCATGGCAGGTATGGGGGTCCCGATATGGATCCATTAATCTTAGATCCTTTGGAGAAGGAATCCAGAGGAGAAGGAGGGGAACCACCTCAACAGATCTGGCCAATTTAATTACTCAGGGAATTAATGGTTCCAAAGAGTAGATACCATGGCATTTTTATATTTAGCACTGCTAATTGGAAAATGCTGTATTCTTTTAAAAATGAATTCCTGTATTTGTGGGTTTGTGATTAGCCTGGTGGAATTCCACTATCTTTCCGTCCCCATTGCAGGTGGGTCTGTGTGCAGCTGGACAGGCAGCTAAGCCCCCCTATTCTCCTCCAATGAAAGTGAGCCTGGAGTGGATCTGGATGCTTTATTGGGAGAAGAGGGCAGGTGAAACTGAGGAGATGCAAAGAGTGGAAATCAAATAGAAAGACGAGATAGGCAGCATTAACTAACAGACAGCAAAGAAGCAGCTGGAACCTCTCCAGCAATGCTCCGTGTGAGGGACGGAGGTGTCTCCGGATGACCAGGGGTCTTGGTCACAACGGCTGCTTCCGTCTCTATAGCACTCTATAAGCCTCCATAAGGCCATGCATGCAATTGTTTTGACAAAAACAGGCTTCTTTTTGCAAAAAACAGGCCATTTTTACCTCATTTTTGCCCACCCCCACCCCCAGAGCACTCTGGAAGCCCCCCCAACGCTATTCATGACTATTTTTTAAAGGGGGGGGCCTTTTCACAAAAAGGGGCTGTTTTGGGGAGGTTTGCAGAGTGGATAAACTTTTTTTCCCCTCTTGGAAAGCTCTTTAACTGGTTGATGAGAATTACATTGATCAAGTGCTTTGCCAGCAGAAACAAAGTCTCAGGTGCTGCAGATTGTCAGCAATTTCCTTCTCCAGGACATGGATAAATACACCTGGAAACATCTACCTATCTACCTACTCTCTCTCTCTCTCTCTCCCTACCTACCAACTGTATTTCTCTCTCTATCCCTTTTTATTTCTCTCTCTCTATCCCTCTACCTACCTACCCTCTCTCTCTCTCTATCCCTACCTACCTACTGTATTTCTCTATCTCTATATCTCTCTCTATTTCTCTCTCTCTCTATCCCTTTATCTACCTCCCTACCTCGCTACCTAACTACTCTCTCTTTCTCTCCCTTTACCTACCTAAATACTTTTTTAAAAAAAATTGCCTCTTCAACTTTGGTGCATCTTATACTCCAAAAAATATGATACATGTTGTGGCATGACAACCTTTATAAATTAGGAGGAGACCCTGAGACCATCTAGCCCAACCCCTCCTCTCTGCTGGAATCTCAGCTCAAGCTTCTCTAACTGATGGCTGCTCAGTCTTTGCTCTCAGACGATCCATGAAGAGGAGACTGAACTTTTCTGCTTTACTGGCTCAGCTCTAAAACAGCTCATCCTTTTATCATATTTTTTCTCTCATTCAATTAAAATCTCCTCTCTTGTAGCTGAATTCACTTTTTCCATGTCTGACACTCTGGAATAAGAGTGAGCAGATCTTACACTCGTGTGTAACAGGAGTCAGTTATTGGAAGAGGGTTGTATCCAGTGGTGGGATTCAAATCTTTTTACTACTGGTTCTGTGGGCATGGCTTGGTGGTCTTATGACTGGGTGGGTGTGGCTTGGTGGTCATGTGACTGGGTGGGCGTGGCTTGGTGGTCATGTGATTGGGTGGGCGTGGCTTGGTGGTCATGTAACTGGGTGGACGTGGCTTGGTGGTCATGTGATTGGGTGGGTGTAGCCAACTTGACATCACTCACATCAAGGGGTACCTTGCCTGGCCTCTCCTTGCGTCAACAAAATACAATTTCCCTGTCTATTTATTTACTACTAATGAACATCCAAAATACACAATTTAATCCTATGTATATATGCCATATGTGTACATACATATTACAAGGTGGTGTGTGTGTTTAGGCACACAAAAAGATACATTATCTACTTTATACACTGTATGTGTATGTACACACACACACACACACACCTCTTCTAAAACTATACACATTCAACCTCACTCATTGCATTTCGAAAAACACACCCAGAGTCCTCTTTCTGGCACACATTTAACTATCACTTCTGCACATTAGAACATTACACAGGCCTTCAGATGTTCTTCCCTAGCCTGCACATGTCGAGCCAGGAGATGTCATGGATTGAGTAAAATGTGGCAAAGCTCACTTAACAACGCTCTTGCTTAGCATCCAAAATGTTGGGCTCAATTGTGGTCATAAGTCAAGGACTGTCTCTGCCTTCCTCTGCATGGCAGCCTTGTCCTAGTAAACTCCTTCCCTTTTCTGGCAATTTTCCTCTCTGTTAGAAGCACCAAAATAATCCAGAGGATATCAGGTCTCCAGCTGGAGCAGGGGGTTGGACTAGATGGCTTCCAAGGTCCCTTCTGACCCTACTAGAGCAGGGGTTGGACTAGAAAATGACCTCCAAGATCCCTTCCAGCCCTTTCAAACATTTTTTTTGAATTTTTTTTATTATTTTAAATAAACAAAAACACAAAAAAAGAATCATCCTTCATTACATCCTGTCGAAAGCGTGTCGATTGGTTACAAACAGTTTTCGTGTGTTTCTATCATAATTGTTACATATATTTCCTTCCCATTGAATAGTACATTTTACATCAAAAATCTTCAGGTATTTTACTATCAATACACCACCATTCTCATTTAGGTAAAATTATTTAAACGTGCTTTTATCTAATATCATTTACATTCGAAAACACAACCACCCCCACTGGCATTCATTGACAATCTCAACAAACCTCCTGTAACGTTACACATTTTATAACATATTCTAAAAAGAAAAAAAAAAATCAATTAATAAAATATCTAACCCTTTCCCCCCTTATACAATTGCTTTTACCAATGCCAACACATATAAATATCATTAAACATTATCCGTTAATATTTCTTTGGTTATTATTGTAACTAATTCAGAATTATTTATTATGTAAATCACCTCTCCTCTCATCCGAGCCGATCGAGCCTCTCCTCTCACCCAAGAAGACTTGCATTCTTATACATAATTTAAGCAAGAATTTGTTAATAATATTTATAAGTCTTTTTCCTAGGTCCCAATTTGTAATTTATATCCAGATGGCTTTTACTAGTCAAAATCATTATTTCATTACTATTATCATTGTTATTATAGGTAACTAAAGATTATTTACTATTTATGTCACCTCTCCTCTCGTTAGACCCAAGAAAATTACTTCTTTATAACAAAATCTAAACACAAGTTTATTGCTAACATTCATTAAAAAAAAAAAATTCCCCCCAGGTCCCAATTTACTATTTATATCCAGTTTGTTTTAACTGATTAGAGTTATTATTTCATTGTTATTGTCATAATGTATTACTTTTTAACGAATAAACATTTAAAAACAGTCTAAAAAACAAGTCTATAAAATATTAAGGTTCCTACCTATTAATCACCAAAAATTAATTAAATTTTTTATCATCAACATTCATTATCAACCTGTATCTTTCCAGTAAAAAAAGAGTCTTGTCTCTTTTGCCAGTTGTTGTGTCAATCTTCTTATTAATTCCTGTATAAGGTTTTTATAAACTTCTCTCAGCACTTTTTTGCTTAAAAGATCTCTCAAAAAGCCTCGTTGCCCTTCAACTGGTATTAAAATTAGCATGTCTTTGGTTAAACGTATTTCTAAAACAGTTTCTCTTCTTAGTTCCATCATCATGACTCCCCCCCCCTCTGTATCCTGAAGGAAAGAATAGAGCTCCTGCATATCAAATTCACTTTCCCATAATCCCTTCTTTCCATTTCCACCCAGGTTTGCTCCATCATTAAATTCACCTGTTATCTTATCCATGTCTTTTTCATCTTCATTCATTTCTTTATTTTTTGGGACTCAAACTCCATCATCCTTTATTGTAGGAGATAGTCGTCTATCCAACTTCTTATCAAAACTCTCAGATCTTTCCAATAACTTTTGAATTTCAGTCATCAAATCTTGAAGAGTAAGTGTTCCTTCATCTGAAGATTGATACATGTTTCCAAATATTTAAAAAAATATAAGGAAAAAAAATCCTTCCCTTGTCAAGAGTGTTTTTAAAAAGGCACTTGTGAAAACAAACTTGCCCTTGGCTTGGCTTCTTATCAAATTGCAGAGATAAGCTGCAAAACTTCAAAGCTGCAAAACTCTCCCTTACAGCATCAGTGAAATAGGAGACGGAGAGAGCAAAAGATACATTGTTTCAAAGAGAGAAGAAAAACCAAGTTCTAACTTCCGAACGGCAGATTCAATTCTTCTCCTATTTATCTCAAGCTTATGGAAAACAATAATCTTTAAGAGTCCTTGATAGAAATAAAAAGTAGTAAGAAGAATTGTTAAAGTAAAAAAAAGGTTTTACTTCCAGCCAGCAAATAAGGCAACAGAAAATAGGAGGGGAAAAAAAACAGTTTGTTCACTTACGAAGAGAAACAAAGAGCATTACAGTCACTTCAATCCACAAAACATCGTTAACAGGGGAAAAAAAGAAATAAAAACTTTCCAAGGCAGTCCAATAAAGATAAATTCCGCCGCTTTATTCTTTGCTTAAAGGACTAATTTATCTTTTTAAAAAAATCCCTTTGGGCAGTTATTCTCAAAGAAAAAAGCCTCACCAGCTGGACTCACTTTCAGCTGCCTTCTTTCCAGAGCCGTCTCCGACTTTGTCAGCCCAGGGCTGTCTGTTTATCGCCAGTTTGGAGACCAGCAAGGCTTTATCTCCCTGTTCGCTGACTCTCCGGGACAGCTTAGGTCCGTTTGGACCGAGTGGCGGACAGTCGAGACCGCACGTTGTCACGTCGTGACATTGGCTCTTCTCTCCAGCCCTTTCATTGTTGGGCTGTTTGAAAGAGTCTTCTGAAGCCATGGTTTGTGTCCTTCCTTCCTCTCATTTTCTCTCTTTCCCTCCCTCCCTCCCTCCCTCCCTCCTTCCATGTATCTATTGACCCATCCATCCAACTATATCTCATTCACTTCCTCCTCCCTCCCTCTCTTTCTTTCTTTCCCTTCCTTCCATAACTCCCTCTTTCTTTCTCTCTCCTTTTCTTTCTTTTCTTTTCCTTTCTTTTTCCTTTTCTTTCATCTCTCTCTTTCTCTCTCTTTCTACCCCTTCCTTTCTTCCTTCCAAAGCTAGGAGATCCACCTGAAACAAAAACTCCTTTGGATGAATCCGCCCATTTTACACACACACACACACACACACACACACACACACACACATGCACACACTCTTCCAACCAGCTCTGCGCCTCGCCTCATTGTTTGATTTTAGTTGTGGGCCGGTCCTTTCCAAGTGCCCGGCAGCATCGCTCGCATCCCAGGAAAGCCCGGCTGATTAACTTACTGGGATGCGCTTCGATCGGTGCCTCTTCTGCGCAGGCAAGCTTCTCTCTCTGGAGCAGGCAGAGAAGGGGGGCTTGCAGGGATAAGAGTGTGAATGTGTGAGTGTGTGTGTGTGTGTGTGAGAGAGAGAGAGAGAGAGAGAGAGAGAGAGAAAGAGAGAGGGGGGGAAGAAAAAAGAAAAAGAGAGTGAGAGTGAGGAATCAGAAGCTTTTTGACCTTGTGGGCCGTCTGGGAGGAGGTGGAAATGAGGCGAGGGCCTCTCCCCGTTTCCTCAGGATCTCCCTCCCTCTTCCCCAAGTTTTTCTTTCCTCCCATCCATTCTCTCCCCCACTCCTGAGAGCAAGGCGGGGCTGCTTTGCCTGGGAGTTTTCTGGGCTCTGGAAGGGGCAGCAGAGGGGGGTTGGGTTCCCCAGAACTTCTTTGGGAGAAGCATCATTCTGAGCTCTATGTTGGGGGGCGTGTGTGTGGGGTGTCCACTGAGGGGCTTTTAGCTGGAGGCGCCTCTGGCCCGGGGGGAAATTGGAGTGGCTCGGGTGAGCCAGGAGGGACGGTTGAAATCTGTTGGCTGAGCTGGTTGGACCTGGCTGAACTTTCCTCCCTCCCTCTGGTCACTGCGGAGCTGCTGCAGCCTCTCTCCCAACACGCCGCCCAGTTATGGGCCCAGCTTAATCTTCCCTGCAGAGGTTGTCCTCTGTTTGGGGGTAGAATTTGGCTGCAGAAACGCAAAGTGGTGGGCAGCCTTGAAGGGCCTGTTCACCCTTCCCCTTTTCCTCTCAGCCCTGCAAAACCAGAAATCTCCCCCCCCCTCCAAGCAGCAACTGAGACTGTGCAGGGGGGAGGAGGGGGGCAGGAGAAGAAGATCTGAAAGATCCCAATTCTGCAGCAAGAGGAGTTTCTGCAATGGGGAGGGGGAGGGCGTAGCCCCAGCTTCCAAAGTCCTTTTAGCCATAATTGCCATCAGAGCAGATGTTGGGGAGGGGGTCAAGGAGGAAAGGGGTCCCCTGACTCTCCCTCAGACCCCAAGGAAGGAAGGAAGGAAGGAAGGAAGGAAGGAAGGAAGGAAGGAAGGAAGGAAGGAAGGAAGGAAGGAAGGAAGGAAAGGGAAGGGAAAGGAAAGGAAATGGGAAAGAAGGAAAGGATGAAAAATGGAGGGAATGGAAAGGGAAGGAAAAAGGAAAAGAGAAAGGAAAGGAAAGGAAAGAGGAAAAGGTGAAGAATGGCCGCTGCTGGAGTAGTCAAGAGCAGCCTGAGGTGGGCATTCGGGAGCAGGCCAAGACGAGCAGGAGGCCACGGCAAAGGCAGGCAAACAGGCTGGGCTACGTGGCCACGTGGTCGAGGCAAGGGAGCCAAAGAGCAGCTGCAGCTATGACTCTAAGGCCCCAGCCAAGGCCTGCGAGGCAAGTAGTGGTGGGGCAGGGTGTGGCCAGGCAGAATTTTTTTACTACCGGGGGGCCTGAACTTGCTGAATCCCACCATTGGCAGTATCCTCCCTTCTCCAACCAAGAGATTGTGTCAGTTGGAGGGAAGGGGCTCCCAGACTCTCCTCAAGGTCTTCAGCTCTTCTCCTTGTTGTATTTCATCAAGGTTCTTACATTTAGGCAACAAAGGAAGGAATGAAGGTACAGGATAGATGGTAGGCTCAACAGAAGTAACTGTGAAAGGGGATCTTGGAAGGGGAAAAGGAAATATGAAGGAGCAGTGGCAGGAGCTGCCAAAAAAAAGGAAAACAAGGAAGGCTGCATCAAAAGAAAATGGAGGAGAATCAAGATCATGTGAAAAAGTGTTAATACCACTTTAATAATGCCTTGGTAAGGCCCACTGGAATACTTCATTCAGGGAGCACCACGATGTAGGCAAAGATGGGAGAGACTCTAGAAAGAGTGCAGAGAAGGCAACAAAAAGGGGGACAGGAGACAAACATATGGAAAGGTATGCAGGAACTAGGTATGTGGTCTTAAGAGAAAGGGAGCCAGGGGCAGCTTATATGACTCTAGCAGGTTGTCCAATATCTCAGGGGTTAGGTCACAAAGAAGCATGGGAGTCAAACTATTCTACAAGGCACCTGAGGAGTTTAGAACAAGAAGCAATGGGTTTAATCAAGGAGAGGCCAAGCAACTTAAACTGTTTGGAGAAACTTCCTGACCGTTGAATCCCACCACTGGCTGCTATCCTCCCTTTGTGAATGCCCCAACACTGGAGAGTCTTTAAGTCAGTTTTGGATAGGAAAAACGGGGGTTTCCTGCCTAGGCAGGGGGTTGACTCCTCCAAGGTCTTCCAACTCTTCTCCTTGTATTCTCCTTCCTCAAGGCTAAGAGCAGCTCCTTTGATTTCTTCCTTGGCTTCCTTGTCCTTCCCTGAAGTTCACATAGATTTTGTACAAATTCTCCTCCAAGCGTCTTTGTGGTGCCTGCAAGGGGACCTGGTCCTTGAGTTGGGGTCTCCCCAAACCAGAACATTCACTTCCTCAGATTCTTATGGCTGCATTTGCCTTCTTTCCATGAACATCTCCCTGCTGACTCAGATTCTGTTTCCAGTTAACTACGATTTTGAGATCATTTTCACAAACATACATATCAAGTTTGGTATCCCTCATCTTTTTTCCAGTCCATCATTTATGTTCTTATATGAGACTCTATTGTTAGTCAAGTCCTAGTAGCTAAAAATCAGATATTTTTCTACTGCTTTTTACTTATGCACCCTTCTCTGTGTGCTAATCATAAATATTGTTTGTTGGAAACTTGATATTCCTCCTCTTATAAAATTTTTTTTTATTCAAAAAGGTAAAAAAACTATTACAATGACAAAACAAAAAAAGTAGACAAAGACATTTTTTTAAAAAAATGTGCATTAAAAACAGACAAAGACATGCATATTGTCCCCCCAGTTGAATACAAAACAGCAATAATAGTTTCTCCCCTTTGCAAAATAGGCCCACAATTATAAATTACACATCTATTTGCAACTACTTGACTTGTCATCTATCTGCTGCTATATAAAAAACATAGCTAATAGGCAATCCAACAATAATGTTACATTTCAAAACTTCTGTGCTATCTGCTGTTGTATTTGGCTCACAGAAAATTTATAGGGGCTTCTTATCTACTACAGACCACCACAATCATTATCTCTGATCCATCCAGAATCTGTCCAGGGTTAAACATCTTTGGTTGATTCTTAATAATAATACATTTCCTTAAAATTTTAATTAGGATCTTTCCCAACAACTGCTTTCCATTCCCCAAAGTCATAGGACCTCCTGTAAATGGAAAAAAAACAACAGGCTCTTAAGACTTGTTTTCCAGTTAAATATGACAAGTTCCATTCCCCAATCTCCCTCAATCTTCTTGAAAGAATCCATTTCATCAGTCCTCCGTTCTGTCCACTTTGAGTCTTCAGGGTCCATGGCCTCTCCAGCCATCTCCAAGCAGCCTGCCTTCAAACCAGACTCCTCCTTCAGGGATGCCAGCAGCAAATTAAATTCCAGTCCATCCATCCAATCCATCCTATTCAACAATTGTTGCTTGCTTCTGATTATTGCCTTTAAGTTGATTTAAAACCATTGTTATTTTATCAAACTTTTTAAATGAAATTTAAAATAAAGTTTCAAAATAAAGTTCTAAGTTGAAAGACTTTATATTCTTTAAATCACATCAAATTAGCTTACTCTAATATCATATTTGTTCTAAAGGAGAACCAGACAGGAACTGATTAATTGAAACTAACACAACCTTTAGAAATGTAACAACAGCTGAAGTAAGGACCAATGGCAAGCAAAAGGACAGCCGTTTTTATCGAGAGCATCAACCTTTTAGGCCTGGCAGGGCTGCCTCAGCCAAAAGATAGGAAAGAATGCAAGTTAAAAAATGGGTAAGAAATTTATTTGTTACACAACAGTATTAATTACCGTATTAATAACAGGAAAAAATTGATGACCAGGCAAAATTATAATCCATCACTTCAGGTTTTTAGCAAAATTAAAAATTGTTGAAAATTATTTGAATAACATTTTGAAAACAGTTTTTATCCATTTAGTTATCATACCACCCCCTCAGGTTTCTAATCAAAAATTCACAAAATTCTTTGTGAGTCCTTTACTGAAATCCAGTTCTATCACCAGAGTTCCCATAATCCATTTAGAAAGTGTAATGATATGTGAGAATGACTTTTGGGATGAGGGGAAGAGAGGCTGCCTAGGGAAAGGATCAGATAAGAGGGGAGAATCCTGCAGCTGCATAATGGGAGAGAAAGAAAAGAAATTCAGAAAGGATCCTCACTAACTTTTCAGGCTGAGAAAAGTGTTGGTGGGAGATTTGTTCTTTCAGATTTGCAAAAATTTTTTTGTTAAAGTCACATTACAATCAAGCAGAATTAGCACATCTGGAGGTGTTTTCCATCAGGATTACAAGGGAGAAGATTAGCCTGAAAGATTTCTTCTTGATCAACCATGCTTTCTGGGAATCAACTGTTGTTTTCAAAGAGTTTATGGATCATCTTTTTTTTTTTTTCTCTGTTCATTTTATTGAATGTTTCCCTATAATTGACCAACTGTGTGGATTATATTTTCTTTATATTTTGTCAGTATGTGATTGACAAATTTTTCTCAAACTTTTTCATTTCACTTATGAAGATAATTGGCAGTATTTGTATCCTATTTAACCATATTTGGAGATTGGACAATTGTAGAAGAAAGATTCAATGTGGGATAAGAAACAAAGTTTTTCTGTTTTCAAATTCCTGGATGTTCCCATTCTAGTTTCATCCCTTTCTGGAGAAGAATGAATTTTGGAATATTTCTCAGAGAAAATACTGTACTTGGACCAAAATGGAGAGATAAACAGCAGATGTTGGCATTAACGGGCTTCTTGGTTCTCCCCAACGAGCATCCCAGGAAAGAGATTCTGGCATATTTTCAAAAGACAGAGAGACTTATTATCAGCCAAGATGTTCCTTTTACGGCTAAAGTTGCTCAATAAGGTGAGATAAATTTTGGTGTCCTTTCTCTGTTTTCCCAAAGCCTGAGGTCACATTTCAAGTGGGCCAAAAGCTCTATAGAGTCTCCAGGGTGGTTGGCCTTCCATGCCAGTTGGTGTTATCTAATGGAAAGTTCTTCAACAGATGGGACCTAAGTGGAGGGGCTTTGCCATGTTTTATGGAAACCTTTCAAGATCTTACTGGTCAGAGGTTTCTTTCTTTCATCACAGTTTTATTCTTTATTGAAAAATCTAAAGGAATAGAAATTTCCTAAATCTTTTACAATAAATTTTATTCTCAGTTTTTATGAATAATATGTCATCATATTTAATATCTTTTTTCAATTCCATCTCTGCTGACTTTATTAAGTAGAAAAGTCCTTTATTGTAATGCTAAACGCCAAAAGCAAAAGGGGGGAACTAAATGAAGAATCTGCCAGTAGTTAGTTATACCTCCTGCATCTTCTTAGTAGTAAGTTCAGATATTTCAAATTTACTTA